>JAECWJ010000324.1:0-12500 GCA_018150375.1 Drosophila sturtevanti | reverse complement strand
TCAAATTTATTAAACATTGAATCCATTAAACGAATATTTTCTTCCTCCCGTTCTCTAGAGGCAATGTAATTCCGCAAAAGAATGCTATCACTATCAATTGTATATATTGTGCTATATTCCGTCATATGTTTGGGGATAATTTCTTGCAGCTTCCCCCAATCATTGTCATAAAAATAAAACGGACAATCCTGTTTGTATCTTCTTAAGCTCCCATCTCGATTAGCACTTTGTCTACATTTTCCAACTATTGTAATACTCCCTCCAATAACATAAAATGCAGAGTGCTGACATTCGTCAAATGAAAAAGTTAGTGTATGTAAAAATGGATGTGTTTCTCCACGCCTTAAAGAGAATAGAAGAGTTTTTTGTTTGCAGTCTGAAGGATTTGGGTTAACAAACACCTGAAGCAGAGGTGAAATAGCCTGTGCCTGAATAATTTGAAATGATTCCCAATCCGCTTGACAAGTGCAGAATTGATCAGATGATCCAATCTGCTGAATCCAAAACATAATTTATTATGCTAGCGCAAATAAAATATAAAAGTTTTTTTGTTAGATGTGAAGTTTATGTACTACAATTGAGTAATAAAAATTTTAAGCATAAATGTCCGCAATTATAGTCCTGAAACTTTTGTTCACGTTGATAGTTATATAGTATATTGCTACCTAGATAGCGAATGACTTCTACAGGAGGCTGCAAATTTCCAAAACTATCGAAATATTTTACTTCATTACCTTTTTTTGAATAAGCTACCCAATGCGTACCACCTCCCCTAGATGAATCTAAATTTATAACACCACATTCGTTTATCCATCGATCTTTGCGGAGGGGGGAGACTATCCCTCATAAATACATCTCTAAAGTTTGGGATGTGTTTTCGAGCGAATTTCAAAATATCAAAATTTGATAGAGGTTTATTAGGCAGCTGCTTTAAAAGTTTTTTGATTGAGGTGTAATTAAACCATATCCACTGCGATATGGTCGAAGGAAAAAACCCTTTCCTAAAGCAATAGCTTCCATCTTTTTATTATGACGCTTTCTCTCTTCAAGCTCCCTAGCAGCAGCTTTAGTTTTCAAAATCGATTGTGTGATGCTTGAAGCACCTGAAGCAAGTCCTCCAAGCGCTCCTAATGTAGCTAAAATTGGAAGAAAACCACCAATTTTGGGTACAGTAATGATGCGAGGAATTGTTATAGTTTTTTTATCTTTTGAGTTAATTGTGCTATTTATAGCTTTACGTGCTATTTGAACTGAACTATCAATGTCGAGTGGGTTTTTATTTCTCAACGCCTTAGTTGCTACTCGAACAATTTCATTGAATTTTTTCTTCTTTCTTTTTGAGGAGCAAGTTCCAGTATTACTTTTACGTTTTCTTTTAATACCCATTCCAAAAGATTTCTTTGCTTTCATAATATTAGTGACGAGCCAAGCAGCAGACTTTTCCCCCAACCCACTATCAGAAGCCTTTACTCGCTCCCACGCTTTATCAGCTAGCTGTGTATCAGCAATATGTCGCTTCTCAAGGTCTTTGTTTTGTGAATAAGCAATATCGTGTTCTCTGCAAGCAGCATCCAATTGATTGATTCCCTTATCACCACGTTCTAGTCGTTTTTTTAGCTTTGTTCCAGGTCCACAAAACTGATATCCCGGAATATGTAATTCTATGGGTAGATTATTAATAAGACTATTAATTACACCTCCAGTACCACCTCCCCGTAACGATAGGCTTTCAATTTACAACTGTTTTTATTATAAAAATGTAGAGGCATTTTTATTTGAAACACAGTTCGTGAACTCGCATTACTAAATGCAGAAGCAGAGATCTTCAAAGGTCTTAAATATGCGTCTTAAGAAACAGAAGACCAATATCGAGGTTAAAAATTTCGATTTATCATCAAATACTAAAAATTTGATTAGACATAGTGTTTTACTACCCAATTCAATTAGAGCATTAATTGTTGGACCAAGTAATTGTGGGAAAACAAATCTAATGCTTAGCTTGATTGAAAGCCCAAATGGATTGAAATTTAAAAATATTTATCTATACTCAAAATCGTTATGTCAACCGAAATATGTCTATTTAAAAACTTTGATTGATCCAATAAAGGGTATGGGCTGCTACACATTTTCAGAAAACGAGTCTGTTATACCCCCTAATAGAGCGAAAAATAATTCCATTATGATTTTTGATGATGTTGCTTGCGAAAAACAGAATAATATACGAGCATACTTTTGCATGGGTCGACATAATAATATTGATTCATTTTACTTATGTCAAACCTACACACGCATTCCTAAACAGCTTGTGCGTGATAATGCAAACCTAATAATAATGTTTAAGCAAGATGAAATGAACATGAAGCATATTTATTCAGATCATGTTGGTGTCGATATGAGCTTCGATACTTTCATGAAAATGTGTCGAATGTGTTGGATGGAAAAATATGGATTTCTCACTATAAGCAAAGATGATGAGCTAGACAATGGTCGATATAGACTAGGATTTGATACATTTATTACCATTTAATAAAAGTATAAAATCAGTGTAAAGGTAAAGAACTTTATTTATTAGTCATACGATTAGCAGAATGTCCACAACAATAACTTTAAGTGGGAAAAGCACAGTCTTATCATCTGTTTTCTTTCCTCCATTAGAATTAAATGAGCAATATGAATGTTCCTTAATTGATATTCATTTATATAATTCAATTACAAACGTTAATGAAAGAAATAATTTATTTCACATTGGCGACAACATAATTGAAATACCTCCAGGTTCTTACGAACTCAACGATATTAGTGATTTAATTCAAGAAGAGCTTATTATTAGAAATATTCATGGTTCGAAGCTTGATATTAATGGTAATAACAATACATTGCAAGTAGATATTTATTGTGAACTACCAATATACTTTAACAAAGAACGCTCAATCGGTTCCATGTTGGGATATGCAGATAGAGTACTAACACCAGGAAAAAGACATACATCTCATTCACCATTGAATATTTGTAATGTCAACGCCATTCGTTTGGAGTGTAATATTGTTACCGGAGCTTATGTAAACGGCAGCCAATCACATACACTACATGAGTTTGCACTCACCGTTCCAGCAGGCTATAAAATGGATGAAATCCCACACAATTTAATTTATTTACCCGTAAACACGCGAGAGATACGTGAGTTGAGAGTAGAACTACTTGATCAGGACGGAGCACCCATTCATTTGCTGGGAGAAGAAAACATTACACTTCGTATTCATCTCAGACCGATGCGATGATAATCTATGGTAAAAACCATTGGAAGGGGGGAGTAGGAAGCAGATTGATTAGAAACGTTGCATTGAGCAGTACATCTACATCATATTCAACTAGAAGAGTCTTAACACCATCAAACAAAGCATTTTTAAAATCAATAGGACTTAAAGTTCGAGATTAGAAAATGGAGAATCATATCTTAAATGTTCGTGAGAGTGTCTACGAAGATAATAGTATTGTTAGGAAAGAATATCACACTTATCAACCACAGCAGCATACATCTTACAACGCTAATGATGAAATTCGAATTTGTATACAAAACCAAGATTTATATGTATACCCTCACGAAAGTCTCATTTATATTGAGGGAATAGTCACTCTAACTGATAACAAGCTGTCTTCAGCAGGGGTACTCAAAAATAATTGTATGGCATATTTATTTGATGAAATACGATATGAACTCAATGGAACTGAAATAGATCGTACACGATATGTTGGGGTGACCACAACAATAAAAAACTATGTTTCATTAAATAAGGATGAAAGTGTTATGCGGAAAAATGCTGGATGGTATGATGATGAGAGCAGCTTTCCATTATTAAATTTCTCTAATAGAGGGAAATTCAATTTTGCTGTACCACTTAAAATGCTATTGGGTTTCGCTGAAGATTATGATAAGCTCATGCTTAATTGTAAACATGAATTAGTATTACTTTTAAGTAGAAATATGGGGAATGTTTACAAGCAGAAAATTGGAGAAGTGAACTTCAAGTTAAATATTCACAAGATTTTTTGGAAAATACAACATGTAACATTAAGTCATAACTCCACACTTTCAATGTTAAAAATCATTGAATCTAATAGACCACTGGCTCTAGCATTTCGTAGTTGGGACTGTTATATGAATCCATCACTTACTAATGGAACACAACATACTTGGAGTGTGAAGCTGGCATCTGATAGAGAACGTCCACGCTTTGCATTAATCGCTTTTTTTTTCCAATGATGAAATAGTAACAAATAATTTATCAAACTTAAAAAATACATTTAAATTCTGATTCGTATCCATATGATGATCTACACATAAATTTTGAGCAAGCTCGGTTTGCAATGCTTTATGACATGTATGCGAAATTTCAAGAGAGCTACTACATGAGAACACCACAGCCGCTTTTAAGTCCAGAGGAATTTAAGCGAAAGGCTCCCATCATCGTAATAGATCTTTCACATCAGCATGAGACTGTTAAAAGCGGGCCCATTGATATACGTATTACCATCGATGTATCAGTAGCAGCAACCTCAGCAGCTTCAATTGCTTCAACTGAAGCATACTGTGTTCTTATTCATGACCGATTAGTTGAGTACAATCCATCGAATAACTTAGTTAGACGAGCCCAGTAATAGCAATAGCATATCAGTGAGAAAGAGGAAATACATATCAAGCAAGTGAATAAGAAGCAAATGCTAGCATAACAGTGAGAAAGAGTAAAATATCAAGCAAGTAAATAAGAGGGGGAGGGGGACGATGCTAGCATATCAGTGAGAAAGAGGAAATTTCAAGCAAGTGCTAACATTACAACTTAAAAGAAAAATTTTTGTTAATTTAGTCAATTCTTGATCACCATTGAAGCAACTACAGTAACTGGCTGTTTGCAAAGAAAGGAAAAACCAAAAAAAAAAAAAATAAAAATAAAAATGAATCGCACACCATCAAGTCTGACAAGCAATTCCAAAATTGCATTCATTGTATCCTATGGCTGTAAGGGAAGGAATAATGAATACATTATTAAAGAAGTTGGCGTCGCATTTAGTGACCATCTACTTGGTGGTCCTTATACATATATAGTGAAATCACCGTACCAGGACTGGATGCGGAACACACAACAAATTAAAGATGCTACCACTGACATCGCTTGGAATACAGGTTACGATAGTTTTCAGCGGACGATCCAATGTTTAAGGAGACAGTGTTGTGATTGCACAATACTTACAAATAGTATTGACACACTGCGCTTTTTGATAGACAACGGAATCGGTGCCCAACGACAATTATTTAATGAGTATGTAGTTGATAATGGATTGATCAACAGAAGTGAAGAACAGTGGGTTTTGAACTATGGAGGCTATTTTGATAACTCGCATAGAATACTCCAACTTCTGCAGCCCGACACCCATAATTATGGAAACGATGAAGAAAACTTCTTTTACACAATTAATTGTTCAATTAAATGTGGTAACCATATTGTTGATGATGCTTCTGAAAATTGGGATACGGATCCAGATGAAAACGAAATCATGGATATCAATGAATGTGCTCGAGCTCTTGACAGAGCTTTTATAAGGGATGACTTAAGCAGATTTGCATCAAGCTGCGCCATGAATGCAGCAAATTGTTACAAGAAGCTTTACTTTCAACTATCCTATGTAAAAACTTTAAAAAAAAATTAAAAAATACATTAATAAACATACACACACACACACACACACTGTAAACATATATATATATATATATACTCCCCCCAAAAATATATATTCAAACTATATAAAAGAAGCTTTACTTTCAACTATCCTATGTAAAAACTTTAAAAAAATTAAAAAATACATTAATAAACATATACACTGTAAACATATATATATATATATACTCCCCCAAAAATATATATTCAAACTATAATATTCAAAAAAACAATAAAACTCATATTATATATTCAAAAAAAAAAAACAATAAAACTCCTATTATATATTCAAAACTATAAATTGGACTTTTCATAGTCATTTCAAAGGTATCTGAACAGGCTCGAACTCACCATTAGAGTTATTTAAACAGCAAACAGCTTGTTTTGAAGTAGTTTATCATCAGTTATTTAACTGATAACATGCAATCAACTGCTTATTATTATTAGCTTGAAAATGGATAAAAAAAAAAAAATGTATTGAGAGAGCTAGTGAAAACTAGAAATATTTTAAAAAGAAAATTTCAGAGTATTAAATTAGGGAAAGCTGAAGCAGATTTACAGCTAGAAGAATCATTGAGACCAATAACAACTCCATTAGAAAAGCTTATAAATAAAAGTGAATCACTAAATAATCATTTGCTTACCATCAAAAAAGAAGAAGAAATAGATAAAAAGCCTAAAGTTAGAAGAGAATCAGCTATAAGCTCAATTCCTGTAAAAGAATCATTCTTCAACACTGATGTTAAAAGAGAAGATGAGCGTGATAATGATGATGATAATGATGATGATGTTACTTTAGATGAATACGTTAGTAGCAACTCTTTAGATAATAATCGTAGTGAACTATTGCTTCAAGATGATAGTTATGAAATAGAAAAATATTGAATGTAAGCGAATTAGCACGAAGAAAAGTTCTTGACAAGGCATATGGTCCTTATAAAGATAATAAAGAAAAAGTGCGGTTGGGTAATTCTGAAATAAGCATATCAGATGGACAATTCAATATTTTGGGTAGTAATCAAAATTGGCCTTTAACAACTGGTCTATATTCATTAATTTATGAAAATGAACCACATCATTATAATGATCAAGATTTAGAGAATTATAAAAATATATTGAATATAACAAATGCTCATAGACGAAATCATATGAGTAATTCTCAAATTAAGGGTAATCGTTCTAAAAAATATATGAAAATAATCAAACCTCTTTTCCCAAGTAAAAAACTGTTTTCGCAAATGTCTTCTACACCTTTACCAGCTACTCATTCATTATCACACTCAGAATCATCATCATCACCATACATTCTTACTGGTAATGGTCTGATGAACTTGAATGTGGGTAAACCAAATTATATATATTGGGATGATCCTAATGAAATTGTCGATAGACTAAATCTATTAGTTGCCTCGCAAACAGCAGGTCATAACAATCATAATAACGAAATAATATCAATAATTGAAGAACTTCGAGAAGCTAAAATTATATACTAGCATATATATATATGAATTGATTTCTCAAAAAAGTTAATCATTTTCAACATGCCTGTTGATAAGTTTGGACAGCACTCAAATGAGAAATATAATTTAGATGGTTTCAAGAAAAATGTATATAAACGGGTGGGGTTGTTTTTGGACTACGATCAAAATATTAATATTCAAAACAAACGTCTTAAAAAATATTGCGGAGCCTATTGAAGAAAAAGATGGAGTCAACAAACAATTTTTACAAAAACAAATAAATATGTTAACTCAAGATTTATTGCTTCATATAAAAAAAGAAAATTCATCAGTTGAAAATAAAATTAACGAAAATATTAAAATCCATATAGCCAAAAGTGAAGAAAACGATAAAGAAGACGTTATATTATCAAACATAATAGACTTAACAGAAAGAGTAATCGCTCTTGAAAATTATATCTTCAAGTCGTTTACACATCCAAATTCTCGAGTGAAAGAAAATATTGTAATAGAAGGGAGCTTGTAAAGAATTGAAAGCATGAGTAAGAGAGATATTATTAATGAGCTTCACGCTCCTGCAAGAAAAAACTTTAGACGACGACGAGTTATTATGAAGCATATTGATGATCATTGGCAGGCTGATTTAGTTCAAATGGACAATTATACATCATCAAATAAAAATTATAGATACCTTTTAACAGTAATTGATACATTCTCTAAATTCGCGTGGGGTAGAGCTCTTAAAACCAAAAATGCAGAAGAAGTTGCTAAAGCAATGTTGAGTATTTTCAAATTGGGACGATCACCCAAGAATTTACAAACTGATGATGGTAAAGAGTTTTTTAACGAAACATTTAAGCAATTAATGAAACAATATAATATAAATCACTATTCAACATATAGTAGTTTAAAAGCTTCAATTGTTGAAAGATTTAATCGAACTATTAAAGAAATGATGTGGAAAGAGTTTAGTTTTAATGGATCATATCGTTGGATTGATATTTATCAAAATTTAATTGATAAATACAATAGGAAGTTTCATCGAACAATTAAAATGTCTCCTTGTGAAGTAAATCAAACAAATGAGAAAGAATTGTTGAATAGTGCATATAATAATAGAAAAATATTTACTGGTTCACGATTTCATGTGGGTGATTATGTTCGAATAAATAAATATAAACATGTTTTTGAGAAGGGTTACACCCCCAACTGGACAACTGAGATTTTCCAAATAGCTCAAGTTCAGAATACAAGTCCGACAACATATTTATTGCAAGACTATGAGGGAAAAGCAATTAAGGGTGGCTTCTATGCTGAAGAACTTAAAAATCCTCAATTCCTGACACATATCTAGTTGAAAAGTAATACGGAAGAAGGGGGTAAAGCATTCGTTAAGTGGTTAGGCTTCTCAAACGAACATAACTCGTGGATAGATGTAGGAAAAGAAACGAAATAAACAAAAATGATGTAAACAAATGAATGCTGAATGAAGGAAAAGAAACGAAATAAACAAAAATGATTCAAAGATTTCAAAAAATGATGAAATCTTTTTCTGAAAAGAAATGAAGAATCCAGAATGTAGCTGATAATGGTAAGATATTAAATGCTAATGTAGGATTTTCAAGCTACGCACTCGTTTTTTAGAACTCAAAGTGATTGGTTATACATCTACCGCAGCTAAAATGCTAAAAATAAATATTCTGTTCCTCTGGGCAGTTTTACTTGTTCAAGGCTATTTAGCAATTCCATTACCTGTGCAAATTAGCTCGAACTCAAGTGTGAAAGATGTTGAATTTTATATTAATCTCCCAAATAATGATAGCGTTAAAAATATCGCTTAACATTAAATTTTTAAAAGCAAAGTGAAAAGTTGGCTGAAGGATATAATGAAACTGAACCGACGCACAGTGTAAGGCTAATTTCATTGCAAGAGGATTATAATCTTGATGGATATCAAGATGTAGAACCGTCTCCAACAGCAACAACAACAACAACAACAACAACAACAACAACAACAACAACAACTACTACTACACACCAAACCCTGGAAAATATCAAGAGTATTTCACAGCAGAACAAGCGATTGAAGCATTCAGGAAAGATCTGATAAAGAAGGAGGGTGATATAGCTGGAATTATTCAAAGCGAACAACCATTCTATCGCCACTTTCAACTTCAATATAATAATTTTGATTTAAATATAAGATGTACATATATTAGCAATTATAGTATTAGAACCCTGAAAATTGATTACTATGAATATCATGAATATACATCTGTGAGAATTCTGTAAACGGAGATGTGGAGGAATACAGTGAAGTTGATCCAGACTATAAAAGTCAAGTAAAAATAATAAATGTAAAAGATTATGTTCAAACATATGCTATGTAATTGAATAAAAAAAATAAATAAATAAAACAATTTATGTGTTTTTTTTTTTTGGAGAATTTAACGTCAGTTGTTTTTTAGTTTTTATTTTATCCATATTCACAACTCATGGTATCTGTAAATTTTCATCATCATCATCATATACAACAGTAGAAAAGAAGAAGAAGAAATAAAACAAGTGTTTTTTTTTTTTTTCAGTTTATTTTAAGTTGAAATTTTATAATGTCCCCAAGCGTGTATGTATATTATCATTCTTTATAAACTCCTGATTTACCATGAGAGCTTAATGCTACTTTCGTTTATTTTTTGTGTGTACAGTGTAATTTTGACTTAAAATTAACATATTAGTTGTACATGACTTATTTTTAAAACAAAACAATCGGAAAATGATTGAAAACTTATATTTTTTAATAATTTGATTTTTTAATACCCTTACTTTTTGACACAACCACCGCCTTCAAGACGTAGTGAGTACATCTTGGGCGCGTAACCCAAAGTAAACTCAAGCAGTCATTATGCCTCTGGGCTGGAGCCATCCTTCATCATACTCCAAAAACTTTTTATTACACCTTGGCATTTGATATTTGTTAGCTAAATCTTCTGAATATTCAGATGTATCAAATCTCATTTCAACATCATCGCGAATTTCTGTTATACATCATTTACTCTTAATCGTATAGATGAGAGTCAGTATCCGCTAATTAAGACTTAACGCTTCTTTAAATTTAGGAAGCACATAAATCAGTGGAAATCATACATTTGAAGCTTAGATAGCACAAAACCCTAAGTACATAGGCTTATTGTATACATTCATTAATCGCTTCATTTGTATCGCGTACATATCCTCAGGGAAAAAATGAGCCGAGCTATCGAAATTGTCTTTTGCTAATAATGCTCTAGCTCCTAACCGATTGCGATTAGTTGTTTCCCATGAAGTTACTATCTTTAATATTTTTCTTTTCTCAAATACTTTCCATAAGTCTCTTTTGCTAAATACTATTATCTAATAGCTAAAAAAATTTTTCAAAGTTAGATTTCGCCTTGGTTCACATTGAGTTATTGATATCAATATATTTCTTAAGCCAAGGTGCTTGTTTAAATTTTAAATTTATGAATTTTTTTTTTTCAAAACTAGTCCATTTGCGCTGCACTGCTGAAGATTTCTATAACAAAAGGATAATTATGTTTGTTCTCTAAGTTCAGCATTGATTAGCTTTTCAATTTGCACATAATTTTGTAGGTTTCTGATTGCTTGGGGAAAACGGTAAATCGTTATGAGTCATGTAAAGAAGCTGGATGAATTCTAAAGACACCTCAAGAATATAACCATCTTCAGAATTCTCCGGAATATTTTAAAACATTGAACGCGCTAACCTCCAAAATCATTCATCCAGCAAAAGTCTTTATATGGTAGATACTGCGACATAGCCCAACCATATAAATTATTTGCATCTAAATATAATAAAAAATTGTGATGATTCTGCATCATTATAATCTTTCATATATTTGTGATTAGGTTTGTGGATCTGTATACATTGCACCCAAACCCTCCACGAATTCCCTTTTTTGTATAAACCCCCGCATACAATATCATAATAACCAACTCTAGGTTATCTCATGATTCTATCATAGAAACCATGATAAACCTGTTGTATAATAATGTGCAGACTTAAGTGAGTAAATTTTTCCGCATATTGCACGAAAATTTTCAAAAACATCTGCTAATAAGAGAACAATTTTTAAATAAAGCTCCATAGTCCTTAAGTGATCGATGTGAAATTATCCCAAATGATTTTGCGCATGCTGATAATCTTCAGCAGAGCATTCACTATTCGAAATGCATTGAAAAACTTATCTATAGTCGGTAATGTTCTATCATGTAGGGTTGAGAATGAGGTCAAGTACTGTAAAGGAAATACTCCTTCTACGCATTAGATCTAACTGGCAGCCATCACTAGGGAAAAAGTTGAAGTGACTTTCATATCCTTTTTTTTCTAAATTTGAGCTAAGGGTATCTAAACTGGCTGGTAAAAACGAAAAGAGTCAAAAAACCTCAATTCTATAATATTCTCTCGGACATTAATGAATTTGACATGGAAATATATATCTCCTTGTTAAGGGGATAACTCTTAATATCTCCTGAACTTTAGATAATTCACGTACAAACAAATGTGAATCATATCGTGAGAAATTCGGAAAGAAAATCGGAATAAAATTGTGGATCTCATAGTTGGGTTGCCACGTTACTTGTGAGTTCCTCTCTGGCAATTTCGGCTTAAATGACAAATGATCTCGGATCATCATTTAGCAAAACTTTGCCACATATATGACAATTAACTGTATTCTTAAACATGTTTTCTTCCTGCAGTCATAGTTAGTGTTATTTTTAAATTTTCAAAAGAGATTTGCATATAGCCTAGTTACATCCTCTATTAGGATTTAATAAAACTTTCACTTACATTTTCTTCATCTGTATGTAATGGAAATTAATTTAGAAATTAGAGTTATATGACATTTAATAAAAATAGCTATATAAGTATTGGAATATGCTCTTGAATATTAACCAAGCATTATCGCTAACATTTTGACGTGACAGGTTTTAATACATATCTGAAATCTGCAAAAACAGCAAACGGTACTTGCATTTTATGCAAGGCTTGAAGTTCTGAAACTGTATATGCTTCTCAGCCCGTCTGGTAGTAACGAACCATTTTGCTGTAGTCCTTAGAGGTGTAGCAGCATTCTTTGCATAGTTAAGACACAGATCGCAAAAGTATAACTTCCCTGTATTTGCAAACAGCTGTTTATGTACAAGTCTATTGATGCAAGTTATAGAGTACATTATTATTATTATTTTTTTTTTTGTTTTCATCTATGTGTAAATGTAGAAACATACCTTGATAAACTCCTAATCCAAAGTATAGTGAGAGTTATGTTCTCCA
>JAECWJ010000323.1:0-63140 GCA_018150375.1 Drosophila sturtevanti | reverse complement strand
AATCCAAACTGGCGAATCATAGCCAGAACCTTTTTCGGCTTCCCCAATGGGCTGGGGAGGAACGCAATCCTTTGAGAAGATGGTAACCATCGTCATGCTGAACCAAGCTATTAACAAAGTTTCATCCATCATGTTAGCCGCAGTAACATGTGCGGTCCCGAGTTCTTTCTAAGGCAAACTTAGAAAATCGCATTTTTGATGCGTGTCATTTCATATGACTTGTACATGTATAAAATTTTTTGGAATTTTAGCGCAGCGTCGGTCATAGTATCAGAGAGTTGAGACTTTGCTTTGCGACCGTATGTAGTTTTGCAATTAAAAATTCGACCACATGATATTGACGGAAAGGATAGTTCTTCAGCATCTTCCTGAGAAGTCATATCTACAGGACGCCGACCTTCACCAGGAGCCATTGCAATTCTTTCAATAATTGCATTATTTTCAATCGGCTCATTTTCCAACAAGGTTTCCTGACCACCGGGATTTATATTCTCTTCATCCTCGTTGCCTTGTGGATCAGGGTCAATCTCCATTCGTTCAGCAAGAAGTTGTTCCACAATTGGCCGATCTTGTCGATCAGCAATAAACGGTACATGTTCATTATTTTCAAATTCCGTGAGCCAACCCGGCAGCATTGAAATGCCATGCTTTTGATAAAGCTCAGTGTTTAACAAAAACCGTAGCGCTTCCATAACTTTAGCTGGTCTTATAGTCTCCGTCATGAAACTATGTCGATATTCCAGCTTACGCTTTAGGTGGACTTGTACCACATGAGAATTATCAAAGGAGCGAGGCAGAGCAGTGACCGTGTCGGAAACAGATATAGGAACATTAACCACAGCTCCTCTTACGGCGCATTGCTTTTCATAGCCTAGGGATACAATTCTCATGAATGGGATTATTGGAGAAATTAGTCTTTCCTCTAGGCATGTTATATCCTTTAGGCAATCGGGAACTTCAACGAAATCAAAACCTTCAGAAAGACATAAATTAGGTATTTTACCTTGATTATTTATTGATCTGTGACACGTAGAGCAAAATAAATAGGTGCCATCTGTAGACGGAAATTTTTCAGACAAATAAAAGGACTTTCTTATATCCAACAGAGGAAATTTTAAAGAAATTCGATTTATATCCAAACGTTTTGTATTATGCATAAAAAATGTTCCTCCACAGCTGGTACATATTTCAGTTGGGCCCATTTTTATTTGACGTAAATATGTTTGTCGTGCCATACTCATTCGCTGCTGCATATGCAACTCTCTTTGTTGCTGCGTCTCTTCTGGTGACATTGCAGCTCTAACTTCTCTATTTCGTTGGGATTGCCGTTGCGACTCCGCTTCACGATTTTGAGAGTTTTGGCGATAATTAATGACCCGTGCTTCATTCATATGTTGAATTTGTTCAGCAATTCTTCGGGCTTGCATTCGAGTTACTCTTCTCTGAGATGAATTCAACATTTGTTCTCGTCTTCTTACAGTCGCATCACGTCTTTCGTTTCGTCGGTAATTCGCATCACGTTCGCGCTCAGATTCCCTATACTCCAAATTCTGCCTTCGAACAGAATGTTCAGCAGTATTACGCTCTTGCTCCTGCTGTCTTGCATCCAAATCTTCTCGACGAATGGAGTGGGATAATGCGTCTCTTTCGCGCTCCACTTCCCTGTACTCCAAATTCTGTCTTCGAACAGAATGTTCGGCAGTATTTCGCTCTTGCTCCTGCTGTCTTGCATCCAAATCTTCTCGACGAATGGAGTGGGATAATGCGTCTCTTTCGCGCTCCACTTCCCTGAACTCCAAATTCTGTCTTCGAACAGAATGTTCGGCAGTATTTCGCTCTTGCTCCTGCTGTCTTGCATCCAAATCTTCTCGCCAAATGGAGTGGGATAATGCGTCTCTTTCGCGCTCCACTTCCCTGAACTCCAAATTCTGTCTTCGAACAGAATGTTCAGCAGTATTACGCTCTTGCTCCTGCTGTCTTGCATCCAAATCTTCTCGCCGAATGGAGTGGGATAATGCGTCTCGTTCGCGCTCAGCTTCCCTGTACTCCAAATTCTGTCTTCGAAGAGAATGTTCAGCAGTATTACGCTCTTGCTCCTGCTGTCTTGCATCCAAATCTTCCCGACGAATGGAGTGGGATAATGCGTCTCGTTCGCGCTCAGCTTCCCTGAACTCCAAATTCTGTCTTCGAACAGAATGTTCAGCAGTATTACGCTCTTGCTCCTGCTGTCTTGCATCCAAATCTTCTCGCCGAATGGAGTGGGATAATGCGTCTCGTTCGCGCTCAGCTTCCCTGAACTCCAAATTCTGTCTTCGAACAGAATGTTCAGCAGTATTACGCTCTTGCTCCTGCTGTCTTGCATCCAAATCTTCCCGACGAATGGAGTGGGATAATGCGTCTCTTTCGCGCTCTACTTCCCTATACTCCAAATTCTGTCTTCGAACAGAATGTTCAGCAGTATTGCGCTCTTGCTCCTGCTGTCTTTCATCCACATCATCTCGACGAATGGAGTGGGATAATGCGTCTCGGTCGCGCTCAGCTTCCCTGTACTCCAAATTCTGTCTTCGAACAGAATGTTCAGCAGTATTACGCTCTTGCTCCTGCTGTCTTTCATTTAAATCATCTCGACGAATGGAGTGGGATAATGCGTCTCTTTCGCGCTCCAATTCCCTGTACTCCAAATTCTGCCTTCGAACAGAATGTTCAGCAGTATTACGCTCTTGTTCCCGCTGTCGAGTAGTAGGGATATCCCTTCTTGTAGTGTGAGATGCATTATCCTCATCGCGCTCTCTGTTTCTATAAGCGGCACTCCTTCGGCGAGTAGAACGTGACAACGCATCCTGCCTCCGTTCTCGTGCGCGCGTTTCCATATTATGTTGGCGTTCATTAGCCAAACGTTGTGAATTCCTTTCTCGAATCGAAACAGGATCTTCTCGGTAGTGGCGCTGACTCCGATTTCTTGACTCTCGCAGACGTTGCTCGGCTGACTTTTTTGAAAGGCGCGGCATTTTCGAATTATGTAATTTAGAATTTCAATGATCTTAAATTGCTTATAACGCTGTAAAAGATAATATATTATTCTGAAAACAAGATAATATGGCAAGATAATAATGGCAATGGAAGCAAAATTAATTGAATACAATGAATTAACGCTGAAATAAAAAGTTATATTTGGTTATATGTAGATGGGGGAAAAAGCGGAAAACACTTGAATTTGAAAAATTAAATACAGTAGTCTTGAGAAAGACTCGTATTTGAAAATCTGACACAAAAGTTTTGAAAAAACTAGTGTTTTAGAAATAAGGCACAAAAGTCTTGAACAAAACTGAATAAATTTTTGAAAAAAACTTACGAAATTTTCCAGTGTTGGCAGCGTCAAAAGGGCAACAGCAACTTCACTCGCGATCACGGTGATTTAGGAAGCGCGCTCACTTTTTAAACACACACACGTTTCACAACACTTTCAAAATTTCAAATTGTAAACTTTAACAAATAGCGCCAAAATTTCGGAAGCAGAAAATTAATTTAGATAATAGCAGTCGGAAAGTCTTCATCGGTCGGAGAATCGATTAAGAATGAATTGAATTTTAGTTGGCAGCACCACGAAAGCTATCGTGTTTTATGTTCCGATTGTCATTTATTCCAATTGTGGCACTATCTTTATCTTTGTCGCTCTTACAGTTTATTAGTAAGAGCTGACTAGAATCTAAGTTAGCAATTTTAATGAACATTTTAAAGTACAAATGGACTTATATGTATTATATGATCCTATATGTATAAATATGGACATATGTGGATATATATATATGTATGTATATCCATACATGTTGCTTATTCATTAGACTTTTGATGTTTTTGTGCAGGTCGAACTCCCACGTTTTCGTTTTTTCCCACGTTTTCGTTTTTTTCCCACGAAGCGTTACCCCTGTACCCCTCTCACCATTCATAAGAACATACAAACAAACATATGAATGTATGTATGTATGTAAGTGTATTTGTCAATTATTTTGTAAAAGAAGTATTAAATTTGTGTACCCCCGTTGTTAGTTAGTTAAATCATGATGTAGTTAGTTAGATCATAGTATTAACGAATTGCCGTTTCCTTACAAATAATGACTTCTGTATTATTTCTCCTTCCCCTCCAACTTAAGAATATTTATCTCTTTTTGGCGGGCTTTTAATATAAAGAGTAATATATGTATGTATGTATGTATATTGCATGCACATGTTTATGCCGTATGCACAAGCATACAAATATGCATATCATAAAAGAGTTGGATATTTTATTGAATTATTCTTTTATTTCATTAATGCCCTTGTGTTTAAAATGATTTGAAATTGAAGTAATGATCACTAAAATTGATGTAATTTGTTTTCAGCATGGCAATGTTACTTCAACTTAACTTGAAAGAGTTGAGAAATAAAATTCCAAGAACTATTTCATTAGTTCTCACGATACCACCAACACCCCCTTCCCCCCCCCCCTCCCCCATCAACCGACAGGGCAATAAAAACTATTTCTCTCACGCGCTAACCTTAACCTTGACAAAATATTGGCGGACTTCTAAAATAAAGTTTATCTTGTCTATGCACTTGCTATATGTACATATGTATACGCACACCTACACATTCAACAAATTAGAAAAATATTGTCAAATAAAAGGTTTTGGCATCAGGGAAACAGAAAATTTAGCAAGTTCCAAGTACTCAACGCGCAATCTTCATCGATTTTGTTCCATTCCTCACATTTCAACATTCGCCTTTTTCTAATAAACTATAATGCCATCACTCTTACTCTTAGGGCTTTCGTTTGTTGGTTCTCACGGTCCCCAGTCCCGTATGCCATTCCACAAAATGATTTTTTTCTCACGCTCTAACCAAATAAAAAAACAAATTATCGCGCCTTTAATATAACGTCTTTCTCCGAAATATTGATTCATGGACCTTACCCAAGTGCAGCATGTGCACAATATATGTATACATACATACTACATCCCGTACCAAGCGCTCAGAAAATTCAGAAGCTATCTTTTTTTGATCCATTTCTATTGCTCTCAATCTTACCCGCTCTCTGGTAAACAACCTTGAGAGTGTCACTACTCCGCCTAATTCCTACCAAATATATTAATATGTATGTGTGTATGTATGTATGTACATGCCATATTCGCAAAGTAAAAAACCTTCATGCACGGACATGATCATTATACACACTACGCAAGCGCAAGGCCGTCCCATTCAGACAAACCATTAAGAGACTGATTGGCGGCGCTCACTCTCACAAGTTTCGTTTTCTGAGAGGACAACAACAGGGGGGACTTAGTGACAAAATAAATACTTCCGAATTAATGGTCGATTGGCTGGTTACAGAACAACTCTATGGCTACATAATCTATCTGGTGTTAATGACTAATTTTTAATCTCGCAGATGAAACTTAGGCAAAGATCATATAAGAAATGCAATATATGTTGACTGAGTAATGGCAAAATTATATCGATATGTATTTCTTAGGTCCGCTACTGGTCGAATACTTCTTTATATATATTTTTGTCTCTTTCTAAACCATGCATATATATATATGTAACTTAACTAACTTAATTTGCTGCTTTTGGGGGGTTGATTTATTGATTTTATTGATTTATCCGAACTAATTCAAATTTATTGGTATGATGTAAAAGTAAAATTCTCATCTGTATGCTAAATTTGGTTAAGATACATATCTCAAAAAAACAAAAAGTTTTTCTCACAAGAACTGTTTTGAACAACACAAATTTTGACCGAGGTACCTCTGATCTTTCCAATTGTTCAATACCTTATAGTTTTCCGATCCGACTTTAAACTTGATTTGCTTGCATTATCAATGAACAGAATGCTATGACTTTTATTCACGAAGCTCAAATTTACGTTCGATTCTTTGCGAAGAAACAGAAACAGTCGTCATATCGACTCGGCTATTGATGCTGATTAAGAATATATGTACATATACATACATACATATACTGGGGTCGGAAACGATTATTTCTATACGTTACAAGCATCTGACTAATTTTATTATATCCTCTGCAAGGGTATAAAAAGAAAAAGTAAGAAAAAAGTAAGAAAAAATTCCAGTTTGCCAACGGCCGGAGTTGAACCTCCGCTCACGTCATTTCTAGAATCGCTCTCTACCTATTGCGCTACCAATCTTAAAATTCACGGTCTCGCTATTTCGGTATACATTGTAAGCGTACAGCTTCTCGCTCTCTAAAGTTTCTGACGAATTCTAGAAAACAACAACACAATACAAATAGTTTTTTGTCTCTTTCTGTTTCGCACTCAGCTTGTAGTTTTTTCAAGCACGTGTTCGCATATATGTATGTATGTATGTTTGTATGTTTCCATGTATGTTGTTTGTGTACGCATATATAAAAGCAAATATAAACGTATTTAATTGGCTGCATATGCAAACATACTGATGCTGATGGGGGTTGATTCATTGATTTTATTGATTTATGTCGGTGTTTATTATCCGATCTGATTCAAACTTACTGATATGATGTAAAAGTATAATTCTCATCTGTTCACCAAATTTGGTTGAGATATCTTAAAAACAAAAAAGTTTTTCTCACAAAAACATACTTTTTCTGATGGGGGTTGATTATTGATTTTATTGATTTATGTCGGTGTTTATTATCCGATCTGAATCAAATTTGCTGGTAAGGTGTAGAAGTAGAATTGTCATCTATGTGCCAAATTTGGTTGAGATATCTTAAAAAACAAAAAGTTTTTCTCACAAGAACTGTTTTGAACAACTCACATTTTGACCGAGGTACCTCTGATCTTTCCTATTTTTCTATAACTTATAGTTGTCCGATCCGACCAATCTTTGAACTTAATTTGCTTGCAACATCAACGGACAGAATGATATGACTTTTTATTCACGTAGCTCAAAATTTAAGATCGATTAAGTATGTAGAAACAGACAGACGGACAGACGGACAGACGGACAGACGGACAGACGGACAGACGGACAGACGGACAGACGGACATGGTCATATCGACTCGGCTTTCGATGCTGATCAAGAATATATACTTTATGGGGTCGGAAACGATTATTTCTATGCGTTACAAACATCTGACCAATTTTATTATACCCTCTGCAAGGGTATAAAAAAAGGTTTCCAATTGAGTACACCCCACAAACCAAAGAAATTAAAGTATCAAATAAATAGTGCAGCCCTGAAAGTTTTCTCAAGCCCTGAAAATTTGCTTTTGATTCTCTGCGCACGTGTCTTAAAGAAAGTACAATTTAGTGATCTTCCGTTTTGCTTTGTATCATCAAAAATAATAGTCCAGTATATAAAAATTACAATGGAAAATGTAGCTCCAGGTTTGTTTTACTCGATTGTCTATGTATTTTCTTGTTTAGATGTGTTTTGTCCTTTATTTTATGTGTTTTATGCTGTGTTGTTTTTAGCGTCCGTAACCTAAAAAAATTTTTGCTTCGTGAAGTAAAAGTTAGTGGATTGTCGTGGATTGTTGTAAGCATTAATCAAATCATGTTTATCAATGTCTTGTCTATATAAAACACTAATCACCTTTTACCTAAATCCACCCGGTTCCATACAATCACGAATTTCCCTAGGCATCTTTGAGTTCGGGCATGCAGAACTGCTTGACGTGTGGCTAGACAACAAGCGCAAAGCATCGTCAGTTTTTGACTTCATAATAAAAAAGTTCAATGGATAACTTTTGGAAAAAAAAGAAGAAGAAATAAAAAAAAATCGAAGAATTTCGCAGCCTACGCAAATAAATGCTTTGCAAAATGCAATAACATGGCAGATCGGCTCAAAACGGATCCAAGATATAAAAATTTTATGTCTTCAAAAATGTTAATTATAGTTGGAAATAATGAGCTAAAACCAACACAAAAATGCGTAGGACGTCCACGCGTTTCTTATTATGACGGAAATGAACGGTTAAAAAGGAAATATGCGGGTGAGCTGTCTGAGAAGGAAAACCACAACACATCTTTACTTGTTCAAGCGGCTTCAGTATCAGCAAAAAAAGGCAAATGCAACGATTTATCATTTGTTTTAAAGGAAGCATCAAAAGGCAACGCAACTCAAATAAAAAATAAGTATTTATCCAAGGATCCTATTCCGTTAAGTCCTGAAGAAGCTTTGGCGTTTCTACTGGAAAACGGATTAACCAAGAGCACATACATAAACATCAGGCTGCAGAATAAAAGTCGTAATTGCGACATTTACCCGATCTATAAGCACCTTATTGAAGCAAAGGAAAAATGTAGACCTGAAAACATTTCCATTTCTGAAACTATTGCAGTCGTTCCATTACAGGATATTTTAGATCACACAGTAAAACGAATAATGACACTGCAAAATGAAGTCATGGAAATGTTTAATTCAAACACGGAATTAACGTTGATTTCAACCTATGGTTTGACGGTTCTACAGGTCAAAGTACGTATAAGCAGAATTTTCAAAGTACTGCATCGGATAACGTAGACCAAGGCCTGTTTGTCACAACACTTATTCCGTTAAAGCTGGTAAACGATTTAAATCAGATTCTTTGGATTAACCGCACGCCGCAGTCTATCAGATTTTGCAGACCTGTTAAAATTCAGTTTACAAAGGAAACCACTGAACATATTTTAAAGGAAAAAGATGACTTAGACAATGAAGTTCAAAACTTAGTGCCATTTTGTTTTCATAATTTCAATATAAAATATGAACTTTACATGACTTTGATTGATGGTAAGGTTTTAAACACATTAACAGGAAATAAATCGACACAAACCTGTCCAATATGTGGAGCAAAGCCTTTACAATTGATGTCAATATCAGACATGAGTTCGGAAACTTTCAATTCTAAGCCTGAATCTCTTCAATATGGTGTAAGTCCCTTGCATGCATGGATTCGTTTTTTAGAGTTCGTACTTAATTTATCGTACAGGATTGAGCTAAAAAAGTGGAAAGTTAGAGGCTCTCAAGACAAAGATTTAATGCTCATACGCAAACGGGAAATTCAAGGCAGATTTTGGTCCGAACTAGGATTACACGTTGACAAGCCAAAACAAAATGGAAGTGGAAATTCAAACGACGGTAATACAGCGAGAAGAGCCTTTGCAGATACCAAAATACTATCGTCAATATTAAATTTAGATGCCGATCTTTTTCATAGACTCCACACTATTTTGATCGCTATTTCAAGCGAGTTTTCGATTAATATTGATAAGTTTGAAGTTTATTGTAAGCAGACCGCACGCATTTTTATGGAAAAATATCCTTGGTACCCCATGACACCCACAGTCCATAAAGTATTAATTCACGGACCCAAAATTATTGCCGAATCCGCTCTTCCTGTAGGTTGCATGGGTGAAAATGCATCGGAGGCACGGAACAAGCTATATAAGCAGGACAGGAGAATGCACGCACGACACATGCCTGTGTATATACATAAGTATACTTAAATAACTGAATATAAATATATATGTTTCTGGTATTACACACATATAGAAATGTCTATATGTACAATATGTACCAAATTATTTGATTATGTTAGTCGGAATATGATAATATTCTTTATCAAAAGAATTCAAACTGAATTTAATTTGAATACAAAATTGAATAACTTTAATATTGGCAAAAGTACTAAAGCAACCGATTCTATCTACATATCATCTAGGGGAATACTTGGATATCATTTAGAAGAGCAGAACATATTTATTTACTGCAATTGGAATAGATTTTATATAAAGAAAACTAAATTTTATATTTTTGTATACATTGAGACCAATAAATGTATTTTATTTCGAGTTTACCACTCGATGTAGCAATTAATTTACTAAAATCTTTCATAGCCGATGTCAAAAGAATCTCATCTTAAGCTCAGACGATCCGAATAAAACCAGTAGAACTTGACCAAGTGGCCGATCGGATGCTTTGGATGATGCAGATTGGTAGAAGGGGTTAAGCTGTAGCAGAATACACAAGAAATAAATGAATCAGCATTTGAATCAGTCGAGTTGAAAGAAAACCGAATGAGGAGGCGTGTCATAGAATATGAGAAGAATGATGAGGAAAGACGTTTATTGGTTGTGGATGGCACACATGTATGTATGTATGTTTGCATGTGTGTATGTGTGTGTTCATTGCCTTTGCCTGTAGCATGTCAATTTACTTCCTCGTGGATTAGGTAAAGAATACGAAAATCGCAACTTATCTCAGAGAATTCTATTTGAAAATTGTTGGGAGTTACCTTATATTCAATTGCAATTCTATTCAACTGTAAACTGGACAGATATCCCATCAAGTTTGGTACATAAGTGTAAAAGTGAAATGTCCACTTTCAGATAATCCTTTGAGATTTTTCTAAATTAACATTAAATGTTTATAAATGGATATCCGATATTCTAAAACCAATACAATTTGGATAAGCAACTATTTTATAGTACTCATTTTTTTAAATAATAAATTTCTAATATATTCTTAATTTACTATCAAGTTAATTAATCTGACTCAATTGGCTAAGCGAAAATCAGAACAATGAGAAGAGAATTAAGTAACAAATACTCGAATATGACCAGAGGGAAGTATTTACGCGAATTTAAATTGTTCCTTACTACTGTAGTTGTATTTGTCTTACTAAATAGCAAGAATCGGTAGAATTTAAACGATACATAAATGTTTTATCTGTAAAGTAGGCAACAGTTTTTCTGCTGGGAGCAAAGCAATCGCACTGCTTGCTTTTATGTGCGTTGAGTTGGGTCAAGCACTGCGCCATTCAATTTAGTTTTATTTTACTTATCTGTAATTCGGTCATTAATGCAATCGGTTTGGACTTAATAATTCTTAATTAACAACTGATCAAGATTAAGCGAAATCTTATCTCTTCTATATCAGCTTAACCAACAATTTAATGCTAAATTCTCTTAAAAAATTTCGTAATCATCTGAGACGAGAGTGAATGTAATTTGCTCTCGTATCACTGATGCTGTTTAAGGTTCTTATATTCATATCTATTAAATGAACGTGTATGATGATGAGAAAGAACGAGAAATTTACCAGACTATTACAATCACTTCCAAACAGAGCAATATATCGGACAGGACAGAAAAAAGAAAGGAAGAAAATAGAAGAGTTTGGTGCCCTCAATAGATTATCATCTCAGATGGAAATCAGATGTGTCGCCCATTCCACAATGGTCACTGCAATTCGCCTTAATCCGACGTATCATTTATTGCCCGAGAATATTTACATGTTCCAACTAACCACCATGAAATCAATTCTGAACAGATTATTCAGTCACATACATATATAATTTTATTCGATATTAATAACTAAAATTACATTTGAGTGATTCTCAACTTCATTTCGGTGGATGGAAAAAAATATCATTTCAGAAAAACAAATTTATACAATTTATAAGAAAAATGTAAAAATCTGACTTAAAGTCTATTAATATAATTTTTTCGTATATATAGCATATGCAAATTATGACTTAATTATTTTTTGTTTGAAAAATCGGAAGTTTTTATGTTTATTGAATATTATTGAAACTTTTAAATTTGGGACTTCGTTTAAATAATGACAAACGAAAAAGTTATTGATTGCGATCGACTATATTTCCATTTTTCTTTCTTATAACCAAGTTGTAGAAGCGGGTCGATTTCGCCTATAACTCCAACATCAAACATTTAGCGGACACACACACAACATCCACATAGCGATTTATTATACATTGAAAATTAAGCATACCTTTTTTATCATACATGAGGACAGTGTGCTCTGTGAAGGCGAATGAGTGCAGTTAATCAGCTGTTTTAAAAGTTAAGGAATTAATAACTGCTTATGGTATAATTAATATGAAAGGACGAGAATAGAAAAATGCAAATTTAAGAGAGCGCCGAAATAGCAAAGGAAGCGTTAAAGCGATTTAATGACCTTACTTAATCATTTTTTCTCTTTATATTCTTTTTTTGATCATTTTTTTTGGTACTTGCACAATTAAATTCATGAAGTAAAAAAAAAGAATAATTAAAGGCGGTAACTTACAGATTGTTTGGCTGGATCATACCACGAAGAGAGCGCTTTCTGCGGGGGCGTATCTCTTGCTGAAAAGATATCCACCACAGATTAATAAAAACTCTCTTAATGCAATTTCGTTTCTTCGCTTAGGGAGTATTGCACCTGCATTCTCTTATTTCTTAAAATATTTGTAACCAAAATTTTCTCCTTTGCTACGAAAATCAATAGATTTTAGCACTGTAATAATATAACTTTTCTTTATCTCCACCAATTACAAGGCATTTTCCCTAATTTTTGATTTCACATTTTTTTTTTTTTCGTTTTAGATTGTAAGTCAGATCTCTTTGTGGATTAAGAGAGTGAGAAGGGGAAGAAGGTCACGCATTACAGCCAGAAGGGGACCCCCTCTCTAATTGATAACACAGGCTCAGACGCCTCTCGAAACTGGCCAACAGATGACGCCTCTGAGTGAAGTTTATTTTTACGATATTTAGTAGAAAGGAGAAAAGCCAGGCTTCAAGCGGCTTCACAATTTTAATTGTTGAAAATATTGTTAAAAGTTTCATTGCAATTATTTGTTCTATTAAGCAGTCATCAAATTAGTTCTGAATATTTTATTCTTTTCTCTATAATTATAAGATAGAACAAGAAAATTATAATAAATTAATTACAGAGATCTAACACTGAAATATCATCTAATTGGTGAGTATTGAGACAATTTCCTTATTATCATTTTTTATTAGGGATATATTATTACATTCTTTTAGGTCTCAGTAATTGTCAACTCTTCGTGGATTAGCCATAGTTGTTACATTAATGTTGTTGACTAAGTAAACTATTGGATTAGGAGAAGTAATTTATTCGATGACTGATATAGAAGATGTTCCGGATTGATGATTATCTGAATAGATAGCATGTGTGGAAATATTATTTGAAGTAAATGTATATTATTTTAAGACGTAACTAAATATCTGTATATGAAGAATATTCACCTTTCACTATGCAGTTAATGCAACGAGTGACCTTTTGACATTATTTCAATTCTTTCTATTCGCAATGTTTCTCTTCTTCGCAAATTGTGGATATTTTCCCTTTATTGCATTCTTTTTGTTTGTGTCCAAAGAAGACAGGGAAATTTAACCATATACTAAAGTAACATCATATCCGATATAAGCGATATAAGTGGATATACATTTTGACTGCTTTATTCCTGTACGATTTCATCTTCGGGGATATTTCAGACATCATTGGAATAGACTAGAATATTGATAAAATTTATTATTGCAGACTCACAGACTTTAACTTGGATAGTCCAGTGTCCA
This sequence comes from Drosophila sturtevanti, assembly GCA_018150375.1. NCBI lineage: Eukaryota > Metazoa > Arthropoda > Insecta > Diptera > Drosophilidae > Drosophila > Drosophila sturtevanti. Next base: position 49,791 of record JAECWJ010000323.1, on the reverse strand, counting down.
GTTCAATATCCAGTCCAATGTCCAGTCCGTTGTTATTACAAATGGGGAAACATGGTGTAAAGTTTTGGCACTTACTGTTGCCATTTGAAAGTGAAGATGTCATTGCTTGAAGATATTTCATTGTTGTTTGTCCGTTCTATAAATTAATATATAGATTGAACTGAGAAGATCTTCGTAGATATGGGATGCGATGTCTCCGCAGGTTGTCTCTTTGTATGGTTAACTCTTCTGTTTCTCTCCACCAACTTCAATTAGCGACTGATATCTTTCGCAGTTTGTCGAAGACTGAGAATATTCGTGGTTAGTTGTTGCTTAATCTGCCCGGAATTGGCCAATTGATTCATTTTACTGGAAGTCCATTTAATGAGACATTTTACATCTTGTTGGGGTTCCAAAACATTTCGTCTTCTGTGTACTATGGACAACCTTCAGATTTCCATGTTGGATATTCGTCTGAGGACACGTTAAGGTTTTTGATTTCGGAGTATCTCAGATTCACAATTTGTTTGCTGCCCTAAAATTATCGTTAATTAGTTAAAATCCTTTTGAATAATTTTTGTTTTGTTTTTCTCTTTTCTAACTGACTAAAATTAATCCAAGTTTTTTATTTATTATAGTTGATTAACTATAATTGATTATTTACAATTGTTAGATTGATTCAAACAACTTTATGTTTTTACAATAAATAAATGAAAATTATTGAAATTGGCTTTTCACACTTGGTGTCCCGTTACAATTAAACCCAAATAGAAAATGAAGTAAGCAAGTCGTCCCTGCCGACTTGGAGTATACCCTGTACCAAAAAAGGATATTTGATTTAAACAGACTCCTTCCAAATCCCCATTGATTGAATATAAATTTTTGAAAAAATTCTCTCAACAAGCCAAAACAACAAATTCATGCTTTCTCGCTCACTCATAACAGTGAACGAAACTAATGCGTCATTCGGTACAAAGCAACATGAGCATGCTATCTCGCTCACACATTTTAGCTGCCGCTGCCCATTTAGATACAAAACATATATGTGTATATCTCCGATATTTATTGACCGATTTCGGTCAAATTCGGTCAGATGGTACATATTGGCTATATAATTGAGTCTGCCAATGCTGTAGCTTTAATAGAACTCTAGTTATAGTTTTTTCTAATTTGCGGGGCGGAAGTGGGCGTGGCAAAAATTTGAAACAAACTTTATCTGCGTATGGACTAGACGGATGTTGACACCAAGTTTGGTTGCTCTAGCTCTTATAGTCTCTGAGATCTCGATGTTCATACGGACAGACGGACGGACAGACGGACAGACGGACGGACAGACGGACAGACGGACAGACGGACATGGTCATATCGACTCGGCTGTTGATGCTGATCAAGAATATATATACTTTATGGGGTCGGAAAATTTTCCTTCTGCCTGTTACATACATTTTAGCGACTTTAATATACCCTTGAACCCTATGGGTACAGGGTATAAAAATTAACAATAATGTAAAATCTTTGTTAGGTTTCAAAATTAGTCGAGGAATTTAATTTGAATAGAAAGTTCGTAGAATCTGACCCTTCACCTTTGAATGTCCTTGTAATCAATAGGAAATTATATATCCAAGGACAATTAGAATGTTAATGGAGAGGAAATTTAATCATCGAATGAATAAACATTTATAATCAAGTAATATATTATTAGAATACTCTGAGAGTCTTCCCCTCAGTTTGAGAATCTCAATATTTTACATTAAAACTCGAATATGGAATACTTACACAAAATCCAAGAAATATAGATAGGGTCATCTAATACTCTGATCGGCCAGTTTATAAGGTGATGATTAAGTACAAAATATAAATAAAAGATCCAGTTGGTGTAATATGATAATAATTTTAAGTTCCAAATTCGTCCGCTTCAATTGATCCAATGGAAAAATGTTAAAATAAATCCATTAAGTTAGATGAAAGCCCTGGATCTAAAATGAATATATATTTATACTAGACCTTTTAGAACCTTTGAGATCTTATATTTTAAATCAATTGAGTGTTGATATACTTACTGCAGGATTCCCAAACTATAATATATAAATAGCCGATATCCCAAATTGAAGAATCAAAGAAAAGATTTATAATTTGATGAATAAACGCTGAAGAAATATTTTATTAGTTTAACGATATTGCAAAGTTATTTCTTTTGAAATGCACAATTATTATATATTTTATTTTTATGGCAAACATAAGTATTTAATTTGAATATTTTTAAAATGAATTTGTAGATTTTCAGCTCATTTTTCACTTAGTCGTTGGTCGTATCAGCTTCTGAACTGATTTCAGAGGATAATTACCCCAACGCATAACGTCTGAATTGTCGGAGCCTCTTTTATAGTATCTGCCGTTGAGATTCCCAAGTCTAATAAAAATAAAATATTAATTTATTTAATTTTAGTTGTTCATAACAAAAATTAATTAGCTACTTACGGTGAATCAAAGTTGTACCACCAGCCACCATTGTAAATTTTCGCAACATTCAAATCTTCATCTTCATCATTATCCTGATCATATGTTGAGAACTTGGCGCCTACCTTATGATTCAGATAATCGTAATCTGTTCCACTAAAATTTCCAATTGACTTCAACTTATATTTCTCGTTTTCATTGCCAATACTAAAATTATAATATCTAGCAAATTTGACTTCTTCAATGTCCCCCATTTCTATATACAATTCATAACGTTCCGAATTGGTAATGCGATGCAAATTCTCTAATCCAATGAAAAATTCCCCATCTAATTTTCCAAAACCTTTTCTATATTCAGTCCATTTCCTATAAAAGTCTTCGCTACCGTCAAATCTTTTCTCAATAACTATCCATCCACCGTCAGATATATCTCCATTACAGAGAACAGGAAATGGATCTAGGTTGGGAATTATAATTGTATGAATACCCGATGAGAGGCCTTTGCAACTTTGAGGAAGTTTTCCTTTGCACTCGACTATATCTTTTTCTAGTTCTTTTATTTTTCGAGAATTGCTTTCTGTTAATTGATTATTGGATGATAATTGATTTTGAGATTCCTTCAATTGTTCCTTATAAGATGAAACTTCTGATTTCAAATCTTTTAATTCATTGCTTAATCTCTCTTCTTTAACCTTGTGATCAGCAGAATCCTTTTTTGACTTTGTTTCCAATTCGTTTATTATTCGCTCATTCTCTTTTCTTAAGTTTTCCATTTCTAATTTATGTTTTCCCTCTATCTCAATTCTACTTTTTCTTTCTATTTCTATTTCCTTTTTCAACTTATCTTGACCTGCCATGCATTCATTCAGATCTTTTTCTTTAACTTTCAAATTTTCTTCAGTTTTTTCACAATTATTCCTATTTTGAATAGATTCCCTGAGTATTTCATTTGTTTTACGTAGCTCTTGAATATGCTCATTTAGAGATTTAATATGATCTCTATAATCATTTAGATCATCCAATCTCTTCCTTAGCTCCCTATTTTCACTATCTTTATCGATATGATCTTGTGACTTAGCTTGAATTTGTTCTTTCAGGGACTCGTAACAAGGTGAGGCACATGGATTCTACAGGGAAATATATCAATCAGAATACACAATATATAAATCACATTATACTTTTTCACTCACCTGGTCGTCTTCCTTCATATTTGAAGGTGGCGCCGATGTCACTTGATTGTATCCAAAAAGAAGAAAAATCACATAAAGTGCAAAAACACTTTGGAATCTTAGAAGATTCATTTTGGAAAATATATCCAAATCGGTATATATATAATTATTTTTAAATATATATTCACTCTGCACGTTTTATTGCGATAATGTCACAAAGAGGAATGATTTTAATTTTTAAATATTCTTGCCATTCTCCATATACTTCGGAGCTAAACTTTGGCGGAAGTTTTATTTATCAGTTATATATAAATATATATAAATACATATGTATACAAATATATAAGGGGATATATGTAAATATTTATAATTAAAGTGTAACCGACTTCGATATACTCTGCAGCAAGAAGGAGTTGATCTCGAAGTTGAATTGCTATATATATGAAAATTTTATTCTTCTGATGTCCGGCCCATTATCTTAAATAGATCTGAAATAAATATTTTTCTGATTGACTTCTGGGTCAATTTAGTTTTCCTTTTTATATAAAGGGAATGTATAATGCGAAGTCATTCAGGAATCAATTAATTGAATATATACAAAAGTAATAGATAGGTATAAACTCTTATTATATAAGTTGTTATTCTCCGTATCATCATATCAAATATATATACGGATAATAAAAGTAAAAAATTGCTGCTGAGATTAAATGCGTTTTGGTTAATTCAAAATTAAATATCTCATAAAAGAAAATTGAAAAATTTGATTTGTTTTCTAAATTTTAATTCCTTATTTAGTTTTCTTATTTAATCAAAATTCTTAATATTTTTTATTCAATTCAGTCAGTCAATCGAAAATTTAATAGGAATTATTTAACTGAACAAATTTGTATTTCTTTAGTCAATTATCGTTAAATATCTCATATAGAACTGTTGCTATATATATGTATTTATGTACACAATCATTAAGGAACAAAGTGATCGCAATTAACTGAGATACTCTTACATACTCTTTCCCAATTTTGTTTTAAATAATGACGAAAAGTTTATCGCTATCTGAAGCACAAACATAAATACATAACAATATGTACATATAATATATTTTTCTCTGTTTTGTTTCCGTTGGAACTGAACATATGTGTGTGTGTATGTATGTATGTTTATCAGCTGAGTGTGGGGAGTAGTTCAAATCACAGCCAAACTGTCTGAGAAGTGGGCAAGTCCAAGATGATGAAGAATGAAGGCCATAGGCTGAGTTCATTGGCAGATAAACGCACACATATTTATGTATGTATGTATGAATGTATGTATGTATGTATCTACTGCGTCCCGCAGTCAGTTGTGTTTCACTTAATCCACAACTTATGACTCTCCCGATCATCTGAGTGAATATCCAATTGACTCACTCAAACGTCTCGTTCCACTCAAATGATTTAATAAATTACTTAAAGATATAAAATCTTGACTCTTGAACTCTTATAGATATATATGCCTGTGTATATAGACTTAAATAACTGAATATAAATAGAAATATTACTGGTATTACATTCATATAGAAATGTCTATATGTACAATATGTACCAAATTATTTGATTATATTATTCGGAATACGATGGAATTCTTTATCAAAAGAATTCAAACTGAATTTAATTTGAATACAAAATTCAGTAACTTTATTATCATCAAGGTCAAATCTTGGATACAATTTTGAAGAGCAGAACATATTTATTTACTACAAATGGAATAGATTTTATATAAAGAAAACTTAATTTTATATTTTCGTATACATTGAAAACAACAAATGTCTTTTAATTCTAGATTACCACTCGATGCAGCGATTAATTTACTAGAATCTTTCATAGCTGATGTCAAAAGAATCTTATCTGAAACTCAGCCAATCCGAATAAAACCAGATGAACTTGACATAGTGGCCGATCGGATGCTTTGGATGATGCAGCTTGGTGGGAGGGATTTCGTTAAACTGTAGCTGTAGCAGATGTGCTTGATCCGAGTAATACACAAGAAATAAATAAATCAGCATTTGAGTCATTCGAATTGAAAGAAAACCGATTGAGAAGGAGGCGTGTCCTCACACATATGTATGTATGTATGTATGTATATATTAGAAATCTGCATGAGTTGCAAAAAAGTGACATTCGAATGTACAACAGATAAATTGAGTTGAGTGAATATGAGTACAAAGCGGAATGAGTATAAATGAGTGAGTGATTTCGCAAAGCACTCGTACGCACAATGTTGGAGGAATGAGTACGAGTGAGAATATGTGAAAATGAGAGGATAGGCTTCGAATGTATTCGAATGTCAAAACGGATGTTGTTGTTCTTTTGCTCTACAGAAAAACAAAATTGAGCACAAAGCAAGGAGTAGAACTTGAACAGATAAAAACGAAAACAAATGCAAGAGTTACATTTTTATATTTATTTGACTTATTACTATTTTATTTATAAACATACATATATACATTTGTTTTTAAATATTAGCATGTAAAAACATTATTTTGTTTATGTTTTCCGGGTTTGTTGCAATTAAACAGCGCTTTTCAGTAATTAAGTTTCTGGCGTCTGAAAATGTTCTTTCAGAAGCGGCGCTGCTCGCCGGTATACAAAAAATTTTGCAACTTGTTTTATATAATAATGGAAAAAATGTTTGGTGCATGTCCCACCAAGCCATTGCATTAAAATTTGTACTCTATGAAACATTAATAGTAACCCTTTATTTCCTACTCCACTTGGCTTTTATTTGGATCAGTATTTTGAACCTCCAAATAATCAGCAAATTCGTCGTTTGCTATTGCAATTTCTCCAAGGTTACACAAAGTATTATTTAAAAAGAAATTTATGATTACTTTGCAGTCTGCAAATACTGTTTCTTTCTCTGTGGGAGAAAATTGCAACAGTTTATTTGTGGATGGAAACAGGAATAGGGCTATTTTGTGGTATTTTGAAGGGTTTGGTTGAATTGTCGATAAAATTTGATTGTTCAATGCGGATTTAAGATCTTGAATAATGTCAACATCGTTGGAATCGGACAGACAGAGTTTCTTTAAATTATTTATGTTCGGAATTACTAAATGAACTGTTGGCCGTTTGCTTGCCTCCAGTTTTTTTGAAACTGTTTCAAAAGATTCTAAAATTTTAACAACCGAACCTTCAATTCTATTTGTCTGATTTTACCTCTAAGTAATGTTGTCAGTTCAATCCAATTATTTTCAACTGACTTGAGGAGGTAGTACACCGTATTCCAACGAGTTGGACAAAAGCTTTTCAAAGAAAATCCCAATGATGAGTTCAATACAGTTTTAATAATAATATGCATAATATGCGCTGTTTCTTTATCATTTTAATTATTAAGTCACGAAAAGGTTTCCTCGCCTGTTTCTTTGCTTATCTCGTCGTTCGTCTCTTTTCTTCTATCGTCACGACGCGTCGTCTGCTTCAATTTCTACTCTCGTCGTCTCATTGCCCAAATATTCTTTAATATCGTCTGGCCACCTCTTCGTCTGGTTGGCTATTCTCAAGAGATATACATATGTATGAATGAGATGTCACACCATTCCTACACATGCATATATATATGTGTATGGACATACACATGTGATTGAAAAAAGTAAAAGCAGAGTGCGAAAGAGACAGAATATCATTTGTATTGTGTTGTAGCTTACTGAAATTAGAACAAAATTTAAGAGAGAGCGAAAAGAGGAGCAAATGAAATATATGATGAAATCGCAGAGGAGCCGCTACCCTTCGGCTTTCTGGTGTGGTTGGTGGAGGAGATCGATCCTAGAAATGAAAGTGGTGTGGGTTCCCACCCGGGAGGGGCAAGTTGAAATCAGTTACGTTGTTCTTGTTTGTTTCAAATATTTTTAAAATTGATATTTACGGAAACTAAAAAATCTTGAGGCCGATATAACGGAGAAAGTAATTGATTAAATTGCAAGAGTATGCAAACTTCGGACGAAATAAGATTCATTGATATTGGAAATTGCAATATTCATATTTTAGCTAAAACTTTCCTTTCCTTTAGAATCAAAGTATAACTCATGTATATAGCATATAGTTTTTGATTCTTATTTACATTATATCTACTCCACATTACTCTCCAATTTATGCAAGCCAAGGCGGACTCTTCATTAACATGGAGTGAAAATACTACTCCCAGGCAGCCCATAATTTATATTTAGTTATATGTACATATGTATGTATGTGGCTGATTCTAATTCAAATTGTTATATCCGAATGATCTTGGACATACAGTGTCTCACAGCTTATTCGTCCCATCTCAAATTATAACATTGAAATTGGAATAACATTTATACAAGCGAAATTTAAAAAAAAATTAAATGCAGAAGTTTTTCTTAATGCTTTAACTTAAAGAAATCAACTTCATTTATTATAATATATCTATATGTACGTACAAGTGGAGGGTGGTGAGGAGGGGCATTCCATAGCATATAGTAGGTATGTAATTGTCAAATCCAGTTTGATCTATTTTTGTAAATCCGATTCATTTGACCTAATTATATTACCAATTAAACTCTTTAATCTATGTATACATTGTGTGGCCAATCCACTTCAATTTGTTGAGATACCCCAAATATGCTCTTCCTTTATTATTTATATGGGTGATGAAATATTTTTCGTTATCAGTAAAACTTGTGTGTATGAATGTGTGTGTGTGTGAGAGAGAGTATGTAAATATTTCTGAGTATTCAATGGAAATATTATTTGAATGAGATTTAACTCATAAATTATTATTAATGTTATTCGTTTTCTTTGTTGGGCAAAGTAGGCGTGGCTCTAAAGTTTAAGAGGAAAGAAGTAAACATCTGATCAATTGTGAAATAATAATATTTTCTATATCTTTTCCAAGGATATTAAAAATGATTAAAGATATTTTGAATTGGAATTTTCTCTTGGAACATTTCTTTAACTTTTGTTATATAATGACATAATCTCGATCTCGTTCTACAAGTGCAGTGTGGTATGCATATATCGAGAGCTCACTGTGCTCAGAACTATGTTCAGTATATACTTCATATATACTATTAAACGTAAACACAAGACACTTAGTCTTGGTTGTATAAATATAGGTCATGTCCGAAATATGAGGAGCAAGTACTTCGACCTGCCGCAAGTACTGAGTCAGCATGTGTCCCATGCAATGACCGCTTGCGCAACACGCTTATATGAATATGTGCAAACAGCGCCGGATCAAACACATTAATGTCATGGGGCCAGGTGTGGTGGGGGCCCTTAAAATAGAGCTCAATATCCCAGTGATAAGAATTAAATATTATAAGAGTCATATACTTACGTACTTGATTTTATTGAGAATAAAGAATACATAGCGTATATTAATTATAGAATATTAACTTTTCGCGATTTTTTGTGCGCAAAACTTGTAATAAGGGATTCGAAAGAGAGATTTCGAAGGATATCATTTTAGTTTAGTATTTATTATGTTAAACTAGGGTAGTAACGTGATCTTACTTGTTTCCTTGTTAAATTGGTAAAAAACAGCTATTCACAAAATTTTTCTTCGCGGTTGGTGGAGGCCCTTCCGTGGTGGAGGCCCTGGGGCCCTGGCCCCACTGGCCCCTATGATAATCCGGCCCTGTGTGCAAACCACGCTCTATTCTGCTGCGCTGCCACTGCAGACCGCGCAGTTTTAGGCTATGTAATATTTAAGTTCAATATGTAAAAGACAGATAAATAAAGACCTTGGAAGCGACAACAACAGTCGCTCCACATCTAAAACAAATCAAAAGAAGTAATTTAAATATACATAGTACAGCAGTAACTATATTTGAATGCGATTATATTAATTTCTTTTGCAATTGTCTCTTAATTTTAGTTTAGACATTCATGTTAATTTAATAAGAGATTATTCAATAGGTAGAACTAAAGAGGATCCCCCTCAGACCACTTCCACACATCCATACTAATATATAGACAAATCGGTTATCAAGGGAAAAGCTGACCTAGATTAATCTAACATAGAAAGCAACGACCTATGTACATAATTCGATGAAACGGCAGTGGAAGGGCTTCCATCCATTCCATATTATATATCACATACATATATACTATATAGTATACAGATGCTAAATCAGAATAACTGAAAAATGTTTATCAAGTCGAAACAATTCATAAAATGCCTTAAAGTAAACGTGCAACTCAAAAGTCATAGCTGATATTCAGCAGGCTATATACTAAATATATCTATATATATATAAATATAATTTTAGATTTTACGTTCGATTTTATAAAAAAATTAATTCTTTATTTCAATTAAACGGATTTCGTTACAATATGTAGTTGTTATATGTAATAGATGTTGGTTGTTCATTAGAAGCTGAACTGAGATTGAACTGACTTTCTTAATGTCTAGGGATTATTTATAGGATCTTTTGTTCCGGTGGCGTGATTCTTGGGAGTAGATTCAAGTGGCCTGATCGATTCTGATTGGTCACTTTGGAGTTATGCTGAGTGGGCTGTTCCCACGGGAAGGGTGTAATGTGATCCTCTTGTTTTTTGGGATTTGTTTGTGATAATAATTTGGGGTTCCTTAAGGAAGGGTCATTTGTTTAATTTGGAGTTCTTTTAAATAAGGAGGGGTCATTTGGTTATAATAATAACTTGGAGTTCTTTTGAATAAGAAGGAGTGTGAGATTGGTTTTGTATGGGGTGCTGGATATATTACTATATACATATATATCTGAAGTACAGAGCATTCATTTAAATTAAAGTTCATCAAAGAATATTATTTTACTAATCAAGGTGATTTATTTGTGTTTGTTTAATGAAAGTATTAAAGTTCTAATCAAAAGTGATATTTCCAGTCCCCCTCCCGTGTTCTTCCCTCCACACATGGTTCCAAGTGATAGCGAACCTTTGGGTATTTATTATTTCATTGCGGTTTTGCTGGGAATGCTCTTTGTGTTCCACCTGGGAACTGATCCACAGCCCAAAGGTATTCATCTCCATCAGCATATCAATCGCATGGTCAAGTAATTGAATCATAATCAACTCCAGACGAGGTTATCGGATCATGGATTCGTAAGTTTGTGGACTGATGCAATAATTATCACTCTTTTGATACATTTATATTAAGTAGTATATATACTAGCTCTTTCATTCTGTATATGGGTAATACATTCTACTTTTGACTTGCTGCCCCAAGTTATCTACTAACTCATCTTAGAATTGATGGAATATCGACAATTAATTATCAGATGAAGGACTTGAGAATTTGTTACTATCGAAGAGCAATATAAATATATCCGATTTCATCCGAGTAATATACATAATTTAATTCTCAAAGGAAAACCTGTTCTCTGGGTATGTGATAAGTTAAGTTTGAATTTCCTTCCTTATCTGCGATTCTTAATAGTTCCATTCCACAGCCACTCCCATCGCAACATCGAAGGGCCAATCGTTCACCCTGTTGGATGAATCGTGAGTAATAAATAATATATACTTGTTCGATTCATATGCATATATTTATATATAGCTATCGAATATGAGCTTCTGTTTTATAGAGTTTAGTTTCGTTTAGCCTTAATTTGATTGTTATTTCGAATTTTAATTTGTAACTTAAGTGATTAGCCATAATCGGAATTAAAATGACAAATTAAAATTTCATTTAACTAAATTGTAGCCATCGGAATATTATATCTCCCGATTGAGTCTGATTAGAGGCAACCGATATCGATTCAAATAGTTAGCCTTAAGGGTAAAGAGGGATACAAAATGGGTTAGATCAGATGATGAACTAATATTATATTGAAAACCGACACTTGTCAAGTATTCTGATCTATCCGGCACTATAGCTTCGTTTGTGATTTATGTTGGTGAAATATTTCATAAAGAATCACGTATATGTCCTTTTGTCTGGTAAATATGATTATACCAACTATTGAAATTTGAATTTATGTTCTCTTGGAAGGTATCCAGTTCTTTTCTTAGAAATCGGTTTATCTGATGTGGCATATAGTCAGGTATCTGATTGCCTATAATACCTGTGTGATCCATATTGATTTGATCTCATGATATCGTTATTCCTTATTTTGAATATTTTGTCACAATTTGATCATTTAATAAATTCTCTTCTTTTGATTTTGCTTCTAAAATAGCTAAGGTCTCCGATGAAAGAATCAAAGAATATGGCGGAGGGGGACATATGCACAAATGTATGTATTTTAGAGTACGGGTTTCTGTTGAGACTTCCGAACTATCAGTTAAAAAAAAGTCAATTTGCTATATATTCCATTTAGTCTGTTCAAATATTGTCCAGAGGTATGTGGCAAAGTAATTAGTGCTTCTTGCAATTATCTAAGGGTCGATCTGTAGTTGAAGTAAGTTTTTTTAATGGAAAGATTTGAAATAGGCTTGTCTGATGAGTTAAGATGGTTTTACAGTTGGTTTTTAGTTTGGGAGACAGAAGTTGTCCTTTTGTTTTCTTGGAGAATATTATTAATAGATGTTAATTGCAAATCACCAAATTATGTGCGATGTGCAGCTTTAAATATCGTGCTTATTTTGTTTAATATTGATTTGAGAGGTTGTTCATCAATGCAAAGGGCAAAATCAATTTTTGGAAAAATTGTGAATAAGTGAACTGAAGTTTAATATCGAACTTTCCAGACATTTTAGGTTTGCTTATGTTAAAGGTTCAAGAATATTTTGTATTAATTTTTAGTCATTAAATTTTCATTAAGAAAACTGGGAATATGTGTGTTATTACATGATATAGTACAAACATAAATATTGTAAAATTACAAAATCGAAATTAAGACAAAGGTGGACTAGTTGGGTCACTTTATTTAATACGAGTACTAGCAGCCAAACTCCATGTAATGACTTGAGCTTCAACTCTTCAACTTTTCAACTCAACTTTTTAACTAAAACCTAGCTTAGACCACCGTGATCGTCGTAGCGACCTGGTGGAGCTAATCCCGCTCGCAACATGTTTGCGACTAATTTTGACTTTAATGTTTACGAACATTCATTTGCAACATAACTTCAGGTTGATTCTCTTATATGTTATTTGTATGTACTACTTATTATCCTACTTATATGTACTATTTTACATCTGCTACTGCTCCAACAATTATACTTCTTTCATATATTCAAATGTTGACTGATTGACAAAACTGCCCTTGAGTATGAGCATCTGTTTTGCATGTTGAAAGAAATTGAATCTAGACAAAAATTTAAATAATTTTGTTCGTTAAAGTTTATCATTTAGTTCAAGCTGTGAAAGTAATTTATTTTTATGAAGGGAACAAGGAATTTTGACGATTTGCATGAGAGTCGAACAATAATTTTTCTATTGCTTATAAATTATCAACATATTTTATCCTTTAATGTTTTAGTTTAATATTTCACTCTATTAATTGGTTAATTAATTTATTTATTTTAACTCTTTCATATGACTAAAAACATCCAAAGTGATGATTGAATTATGATTTAAAGTGTGGAACATGCCATCAAAGCTATTTAGCCAAAACTTGATCTAAGATCTTGCCAATAGGTCAACTAATTGGCATAATAATAGGTCAACTAATTGACCATTCAATTCGATATGATATTGAATTCAGCTATGGACTCGGTCCTCTTACCCTTAAATTGAATGAAAGTCATTTCTTCTGCTATAATTTTATTAGAGGTTTTTTTGTAGTACAGTGAAAAGTAAATGCCTAATATTATATATCTGATGTAAAAGATTAAGTGGATTTGATTTTAATTGGGATATTCCAAGTTTAACTTCATTAGTTTTGAAAAATATTGTAAATTATTGTATTTCGTTTAAGTTTCGGGATAATGTAAGATGAGGATTGTAAGCTGATCGGATTTAAAAAATTTACCCACTTAGTAAGTTGGTTTGATGGAGATTTCCAGTTGGAACTGCTAAAGTGTCCTGTGAATATTCAACGTTAGTTTTGTTTGTAAAGATGGTTAAATTCGTCCTTGGGGTTTAATAGTTGACAGTCTCCTAAGCTTATTTATTTAGTTATTTAAACCAATTATCCTGCTACAGATGTTCCATTAAAGAATCTTTAAAAAAAGTTTTAAATATGTATCAGATAGCTAATGTTAAAATAATTACAATAATTTAGTCAGATAAAAGACTTATATATCTTTTAATTGTTTTGTATTGAGACAATTGCCTTTTAATCATTTTTCTGGGCCGAATGCTGACTTTTTGGGGGAATTCCATAAGCATTTAATTTTGATTGGATCAGTAAATATGTATAGATTTAAGTAATTGTTAACTCTGCATGGATTACCCATATTTTAAATTAATTTTGTTGACTTGAGAAGTATTTTATTTGAGGACTGATGTAGAAGATGTTATGATTTGTTGACTATCCGAATAAATTGCCAGTGTAGGTATATTCTTAGTTTTAAAACATGTTTTAGTATCATTCACCTCCTGTTCTTTAATGAACACATGTCATTTATTCTATCAAAAGAAGAATGTTCACCTTTCTCTATGTAGTTAATGCATGAAGTGACCTTTTGACATTGTTTCAATTCTTTCCACTCGCATTCTTTCTTGCATTTGTCATCGATAAACTTGTCATCGATTTTCCTAGCCCTGTGCCAATCACGAGCCCTCGCTACCGCAACCCTGGCATCGAGTAAGAGTAAGAGAGATAGAGACTTAAACGCATCGGCACGAATAACGCAAGCGACAACGAAAATAACAAACATAATCAGATATTTAATATAACCATTATATACATACATATGTATATAATTATCCCAAACTTAATCTAAAATAAACGCCAATAATAATCGTGCAAATTATTAATTCTCGTTACTTATTCCCGTAAGCCGCACTGTCCACGCGCCAATCCGTCCTGACAATTTTTGTCAACCAGTTACCCAATATTAAATGAGTAACAAATTCTCAGAGCTGGGTTAGTGGGTAACACATTCTCTTTGTTTGTCTCCAAAGTGTAAATGGTTAAAGCAGAGCGAAGATAGAGAAATTTCAGCATCTGCTAAAGCAACCTTCTATAAGATATAGACGATGGAAATGTATATACATTTTGACTATTAAATGTCTAGATTAAAGTGAGAAGTTCATCGATTATATTGGATGCGGTGGATCCGCAGGTTGTCCTTTTGAATGTTGAATTTTGTGTGTCCTTTCATGAACTTCAATTAGCGACCGATATCTTTCGCAGTTTGTCGAAGACTGAGAAAATCTGTCGTTAGTTGCTGCTTATTCCGCCGAAATCGGCCAATCTATGCATCGTATAAATTGTTTATTACATAACACATTTTATATTTTCTGGCTGGCATCCAAAACACGTCTCCATCCATGTTCTAAGGACAACTCACAAAGACCCACACGTCTAAGGACACGTTAAGGTCTTTCATTTCGTAGTATCTCATTATATTATATTTAATTGTTATTGTGTTCAATAATTAATAAGATTATAGATTAGGCAAATTTCTTATTTGTTAAAGAAGATTTTAGTTCATCGATCATTTTTAATTGTTAAATTGCTTCAGACAAAACTTTGTTTTTGCAATGAATAAATGAAAATAATTGAAATTGGATTTTTATACAAAGGGTCTCGTAACACTAAATCCCAAATAGAAAACAAAAAAGGGTATACAAAGTTCGGATCGTTAAAACTTAGTCGAGCAATTTAGTTTGAATAGAAAGTTCGTACAAACTGACCCTTCACCTTTGAAATGTACTTGTGATCAATTGGAAATTAAACATCCAAAGGCAATTAGAATGTTAATGGAGAGTAAATTCTATCATCGGATAAAAGACATATAAAATCAAATAAAATAGGTCAGTAAACTCTTAGATTCATCTCATCAATTTGAGATTGTCAGAGGACACGCCAAGATTATTTTGCAATATCGAATGCTTCGATAAAACCAAAGAAACTTAGATAATTTTAAGTTTTAAATTTGTCCGCTTCAATTGATCCAAGTTAGAATCTTAGAACGGCCTGGATCAGGAAGCAATATATGTTTATATAAGACGAACTTTTGATTATGTAATTCTTAAATCAACTTGAGTGTTGGTATATTTACAGCAGGATTCCAAAACTATAAATTCGATATTCCACATTAATTAACCAAAGAAAAGATTTATAATTTGATAGCAAAGTGCTAAAATACTATATTATAAGTTTATCGATATTGCTAAGTAATTTCTTTTAAGAAAACACAATAATTATATACACTTTAATTTGATGGCTAGCATTTGATATAAATTTGTGGATTTCAATCTCATATTTCACTAAGCCTTTGGTCGTATTTGCATTTCAACCGATTTCAGAGGAGTAAACCAATGCATAGTCTCCATTAGAGAGGGGTCGCCTTTATAGTACCTGCCGTTAAGATTGCTAAGAATAATAAAAATAAAATATTAATTTTTGTTGTAAATAACAAAAATTAGTCAGCTACTTACGCTCCAAAAAAACTGTTGTACCACCATCCACCATGACAATCTTCCGCCAAATGCAAATCTTCATTTACATCATTATCCTGATCAAATGTTGAGAACTTGGAACCTTTTCTATATTGTAGATCATCGCCAGCGGTTCCACTAAAATCTCCAACTGACTGTAACTCATATTTCTCGTCTTCATTGCCAATTCTAAAATTATCATATCTAACAAATTTCACTTCTCCTTCGAAGTTCTTCATTTCAATTAATAATTCATAACGTTGCGAATTGGTAATGCGATGCAAATTTTCTAATCCAATGAAAAATTCCCCATCTAATTTACCAAAACCTTTTCTATATTCTGTCCATTTTCTATAAAAGTCTTCGCTACCATCAAATCTTTTCTGAATTACTATCCATCCACCATTACAGAGAGCAGGAAATGGATCTAGGTTGGGAATTGTAATTCTATGAATACCCGAAGAGAGGCCATTGCAACCGATTTGAGGAAGTTTTACTTTGCACTCGACTATATCTTTTTCTAATTCTTTTATTGTTCGGGAATTGCTTTCTGTTAATTGATTATTTACTGATAATTGATTTTGAGATTCCTTCAATTGTTCCTTATAAGATATAACTTGTGATTTCAAATATTTTGATTCATTACTCAAGCTCTCTTCTTTAACCTTGTGATCAGCAAAATCCTTTTTGGATTTTATTTCTAATTCGTTTATTATTCGGTCCTTCTCGTTTTCTAACTTTTCCATATTTGATTCTGTCTCAATTCTGCATTTTCTTTCTATTTCGATATCCCTTTTCAACTTATTTTGATTTGCCATGCATTCACTCAGATCTTTTGACTTAAGTTTTAGATCCTCCCTTGTTTTCTTGCAATTATTCTTATTATGAACAGATTCCCTGAGTATTTCATTTGTTTTACGTAGCTCTTCAATATGATCATTTAGAGATTTGATATGATCTCTATAATCAGTTAGATCAAGTAATCTCTTTCTAAGCTCCCTAATTTCATTATCTCTATCTATATGATCTTGTGCCTTTGCCTGAATTTGTTCTTTCAGGGACTCGTAACAAGGTGAGGCACATTTATTCTACAGTGAAATGTATCAATCAGAATACAGAATATATATATGTATTACATTATACTTTTCCACTCACCTGGTCATCTTCCGTCATATTTGAAGGTGGCGCTGATGTTACGTGATCGTATCCAAAAATAAGAAAGAGCACACAAAGTGCAAAAACACTTTGGAATCTTAGAAGATTCATTTTGGAAAATATATCCAAATAGTTGAAAATAGAATTATTTTTGAATATATATTTACTCTGCACGTTTTATTGCGATAATGTTACAGAGAGGAATGATTTTAATTTTTAAATATTCTTACCATTCTCCATATATTTCGGAGCGAAACTTTGGCGAAAGTTTTTTTTATCAGTTATATATATAAATACATACGTATGTATGTATAAAATTATACAAGGGCATATATGTAAATATTTATAATTAAAGTATAAACGACTTCGAGATACTCTGCTGCAAGAGAGTATTCGAAGTTGAATTGCTATAAATATGAAAATTTGATTCTTCTGATATCGTGCCCATTATCTTAAATAGGTCGAAAGTAATTATTCTTTCTGACTATTCGGCCAGAATTAAATTAAGTTATTTTTTCACAAAATGAGATTATATAATGGGAATTCATTTAGGAATTTATTAATCGAATATATATAAAAGGAATGGATTGGTATTATCTTTTTTAGTATAATTTGCATTCTGCATTATCATATTAAATATACATACATATATCCGGATAATAAAATTAAAAACTTGCTGCTGTGATTAAACGCGTTTTGTTTAATTCAAAATTAAACATTTAATCACAGAAAATTGAAAAAATCTGATTTGTTTTCTTAATTTTAATTCATTATATTTATTTATTTAATTAAAATTCTAAATATCATTTATTTAATTAGAAATAAAACATTCAGTAAATTCCAAAATTTAATAGGAATTATTTAACTTAACATAATTTAATTTCTTTAGTCATTTATCGGTAAATATGTCATATAGAACAGTTGCTATATATATTTATGTACACATTTATTAACAAAATGACTGCAATTAACTGAGATACTCTTACATACCCTTTCCCTATTTTTTAATAATTTTGGATTATGACGAAACGTTTGTCGTCAGCAGAAGCATAAACATAAATACATAGAAATATGTAAGTATAATATATATTTCTCTGATTTGTTTCCGATGAAGTGAACACATGTATATATGTATGTGTGTATGTTTATCAGCTTATTGTGTGGGAATAGTTCAAAAAGTTCACAGCCAAACTGTCTGAGAAGTGGGCATGTCCACGATGACGATGAATGGAGGCTATAGACTAAGTTCATTGGCAGATAAACGCACACATATGTATGTATGTATGTATGTATTTATGTGTGTATCTACTGCGTTCCACACTTAGTTGTCTATCACTCAATCCACAACTTACGACTCTCGCGTTCATATGAGTGAATACCCAATTGACTCACTCAAACGTCTCGTTCCACTCAAATGATTGTATAAATTACTGAAAGATTCGAAACATTGACTCCTGAGCTCTTATAGATACATATACATAGATGCATGCCTGTATATACATACATACATGTCGACTTATTCGTTATTCGTTTTTTAAAATAAAAAAATGTTACCGTTTGAAATTAAAATTTTTTTTTGTTGTTTTAGAAAGATAAGGCATTATAGAATTAAGAAAAAATGTTAAAACTTAAAATAAGAAACTTACTGCCTAAGAAAAAACACATTAAAATAAATGAAGTCTTGTCCGATCTTGGTTTTGGAACCACTGATAACTGACTGATTATAAATAGAATACAAACAGAAATATTTCTGGTATTACATACATATAGAAATGCCTTTATGTACAATATGTACCAAATTATTTGATTATGTTATTCGAAATACGATGGAATTCGTAATCAAAATAGAATTCAAACTGAATTTAATTTGAATACAAAATTGAATAACTTGAATATTGGGAAAAAACTAAACCTCATTTCCTAAAACTAATTTATCTATAACCTTTGATTGATGAAAGTTCGTTACTTAGCGTGCTTAATTTAGTAAAACCAGTGTACTCTCCTGGCCCCGATGGGATACCAGGCTCTGTACTCAGATTTTGCGCAGAGGCTCTATGTAAGCCAATTTTAAAACTTTTGTATTGTCCGTTAACTCTTCAACTTTTCCATCTATTTGGAAGAAATCCTATATCATTCCTCTTTATAAGAATGGTAGGAAATCCGATGCAACGAACTATAGGGGTATCTCTAAATTGTCCGCTATTCCTAAAGCGTTTGAAAAGATAATTACTTCTCAATTGCAACATTTTTGTAGCTCTATTATTTCACCAACTCAGCATGGGTTTGTGAAACATAGATCTACAACCACTAACCTATTAGAATTTACATCTTTGACGATCGAAGGATTTAAGAATGCAAGGCAAACTGATGTCATTTACACTGATTTCAGTAAGGCTTTTGATTCTGTTAATCATGCGTTACTTCTTCTTAAATTAAGTAATATTGGCTTTCCAAGCTCTTTACTTGGTTGGATTCGAGAATATCTGACAAAAAGAACTCAAAAGGTTCTTTTCAAGTCCTCATATTCTAGGTCCATCCATGTGACTTCGGGAGTGCCTCAGGGCAGTCATCTGGGACCTTTGCTTTTCACACAATTCATAAACGATCTTCCCTCAGTCATAAATCACTCTCGAGTCTTTATATATGCGGATGACGTTAAGATTTGTCTTAGTTTTAAGGACATGGCCTCCCCATTTCGGTTGCAATCTGACCTTCACAACTTCGAGTCTTGGTGTGGACTTAACTTGCTCAACCTCAACACTTCTAAATGTAGTGTATTAACTTTTTTCAGAAATACTCCACAGATTGTGACATATTTTCTTAACAATAGTCCTTTAAAACGCCTCGATGAAATAAATGACTTGGGTGTCCTTATGGACCGAAAGTTATCTTTTAAGTCTCATATTTCCACTACTGTCGGCAAAGCTATGGGAGTTCTTGGGTTTGTAAAAAGATGGTCAAAGGAATTTAATGACCCTTACACAACCAAAATTTTCTTTACTTCATTGGTCCGTCCTATCCTTGAGTATGGATCTTGCATATGGGCACCTCAATATGATTCACACCAAGCAAGAATTGAATCTGTCCAAAAGCAGTTCCTACTCTTTGCTCTTCGTGGTCTGAACTGGGATCGCAATATCAATTTACCATCGTACTCTAGTAGACTTCTTTTACTTAACCTACCTTCTCTAACTAACCGTAGAGTAATGCTTGGCGTGAGCTCCTTAATGGTGATATAGACTCGCCTGAGCTATTGAGCCGCGTAGCTTTATCTGTTCCTTGTATACCTACTAGAACTTTCATACCTCTATCACTTCCACGCTGTTCTACTAACTATGCTATGCATGAACCTTTTCGAGTCCTTTGTTCTGATTACAACCGCCTTTACAGTGTAATCAGTTCTGAGCTCTCTCTTCCTTTCCTAAAAACTTCTATCTTAGCTTATTTAGTTCGTAACTAGATGTAGAATTCGTTTATTTGTCTGTGTTTTGTGATCTTGTTCCCGCGTCTCGAGCCGTACGTTATGCGGTATGCGCCCCTCGGTCGGTTGGGCGGGAGGTGTGGGCACTTAGTGCACCCGTTGGGATTCGCGCGTAAAAAAAAAAAAAAAAAAAAAAAAAAGCAACTGATTCGATCTACATATCATCCAGGGGAAAACTTGGATATCATTTAGAAGAGCAGAATATATTTATTTACTTCAAATGGGATAGATTTTATATAAAGAAAACTAAAATTTTATATTTTTGGTTTGTTTATGTTGAAAACAATAAATATCTTTTATTTCGAGTTATCACTCGACGCAGCGATTAATTTACTAGAATCTTTCATAGTCGATGTCAAAAGAATCTTATGTGAAACTCAGCCAATCCGAATAAAACCAGCAGAACTTTACCCAGAGGCCGATCGGATGATTTGAATGATGAAAATTGGTAGAAGCCGTCGCAGTAGCAGATGTGGTAGATCCGAGTAATACACAAGAAATAAAGACGTCAGCGTCTGAATTTAAAAGAAAACCGATTGAGAAGGAGGCGTGTCATAGAAGGTGAGAAGAATGATGAGTAGAGACGTTTAATGGATGTGGATTAGAGGTCTGCATGAGTCCACTCACAGCATACGAAAAATTGAATGTATTCGAATGAATTCAACTGATTGAGTACGAAGCACACAATGAATTGAATGTGTATGAGTGACACATTACCATGTGTCTCATAACTAACTCCATTCAACGAAATGAGCGAGAATAAATAACTGCGTGAAACGGAATGAAAACTTTGGCGAAGCCGAAGATATTCGAATGTATTCGAGTTGTGGCATAGACTTCGTGTGTATTCATTTCTTTAGAATAGCCCAAACAAAACACACGCGAAATGAACGGCGACAACGTAGCAAAAGCCGACACGGTTTGTATTGTATTGTTGTTGTAGTTTAGTTTTTCTGTACGCTATGTTCTACGCATTAATGAAAAATCTGTCTCGCATTCGAATACATTCGAAACAAACCCTCTAATTTTTACGTGTACTCACTCATTCAAATTCATTGCTTTTCGTTTGAGTTGAATGAGACATTGTACGACGCTAGCGTACTCACTCACTCAAATAAATTGTGCGTCGCATTCGAATTCACTCAACTCAATTTGCGCATTGTCCATTCGAACGTCGATTTTCTGCCATTCATGCAGATGTCTAATGTGGATGGCGCACATGTACTTATGTAAGTGTGCATGTGTGTATTTTTTGCCTTTGGCTGTAACATGGCCTTTTACTTTCTCGTGGATAGATTGTTTTCTTGATCTCTTGCTATCATCTATTGTTAATCTATTTTCTAATACCAATCACGATTAATTACAATTTTTATTCTCAAATCCGATGATTACTGCATTGCTTAATTTTCATTGCTTTTGTTGCTATTTTCCTACTTAAAAAAGCAAAAACACAACAAAATATTAAAATTATTCTTTCGCGCAACAATAAAGATTTTATACCATTGTTGTTGCGCTTTTAATATTTCATCTTTCGTTTGCAATCTTTACCGTTGCAACTTGCTCTCTCGTTCTCGCCCACACTTTGCGGTGTTTGTGGCTCTCCAGCTCTTTACCTTTTTCTGTTGCTCGCACTCTGTTCAATTTTCTCTCTCGCGTGCTAATGACAAGTGTGTGTGTGTGTGTCTCTTAATTTCATTCTATTTGCTTTCTAACTTTGATTCAAGTGTCGAATTTGAGTACTTTGATGATTAAACTGTGCAAACTGTCTCCCAGCTCAAGCAATAAATGTTTGAACCCCCCTTGCACCCCATAACGTATTTCTTTTATGTTGCCCATACATGTTTAATGTATGAACTACACAGCCAAGGTAACGGATAATTTGGAACACGATGGGGAACTTAAATGTGGATGTAACTCATGCGGCAGATCAGGGATAGATTCAAGAAACTGTCCACTGGTTTTCGTAAGCTCTATCATGAGTTTATTGCTGGGGAAGCAGAAAACAACAACTAAAAGCTGTTGAATGAGTCTTCGAAGTGTAAAAAAACCAGTTCGCGGAATCCTTCCATGCATCTGCCTGTCCCCAATTTGAACTCGGTCAGGGCGCCACATTCTCCATTGCTACAAACAAACCAGCCGCAACTAATTTCGTTTTCCATTCCCGTCCCGAAAGGCGGTGGTAAAGATGAGACTATTTCCATTTCTCCAGGAAATGGTCTCCCTTTTCAGACGAATCTAGCTCGAGTTTCCGATAAGTCTAGGCATATATCCAATATAGGGAGTATTGAAAATAGGTATCCTGTCAGAGGCCTACATACGGACACTCAGATTGACTCAACTCCGGTTATTAATCCTATGATTGATTGATTGATTGATCCTATATCTGGTTTCCGTAGACCTCTAACAGGTGTTCCCCCGAAGAAAGACATATTTGTTTCCGAACATTCCGCCGAACATTTGTCGGATGACGTCTTAGCTTTCATTAATGCAAAAATTCAAGCCAACAAAATATCGGTGGAAAGATTTATATTAAATATTCAAGAGTGATCTTTTCTTAAGATTATTGTCCCGGTCGAACTGTTTGGCTATATATGTAGTAACAGTTTTTGGCCGGATCACTCTTTATATAAATAATATATAAGAAACATCTTGAGTCAATTCAATATGTTTCTTCTTTACTATCAGATAGTGTCATCTAAATTGCTCTTGGTGATTTCAATTTGCTTCAAATTCAATGATCCCCTTCAGATGAATCTGCTTCGTTGTTTCCATCTACGTCACATTCTATTATTGATGGCCCTTTTTAATTATTCTTGGCCCAGATAAACTCTGTCCGAAATAATAATGGATGATCTTCTAGATGAATTTCTAGAACTGACCCTCTAGTCCTGGCGGAAGATAAATTTCACTCCACTTTAGCATTGACTATTGATCTTCCTTTTGGAACAACAATTGTTGGTGTTAGTACAAAGTCTAGATCACATAACTTTCATAAAGCCAACTTTCCTTAATTAAATGAGCTTATTCTTTCAACAGATTGGTCTCCTATATACAATTGTTCAGATTATATTATTTCCATATTTTGGAATACTCTTAATTCGCTTCTTAAAGTTTGTGCCCCATGCAGGATGCAGGATGTTGTCTCATCGACCCTTCTAGATTTCTCGTGAGTTATCTAACTTAAAGAATTACCTTTAGCGTTGCAAATTTGAGTTCTCGCCAAATCCGAAATTGTTCTATAACTTTGTTAATTCTAAACGTAAGACATCCGATCTTCCATCTCGCATTTCTTTTGAAAATACAGCGGACACTGATCAAGGAATTGCTGATTTGCATCTAATATCCTTCGAGTGATAAAAGTTCACTTCCTAGCGTGCTTAATTACGTAAGTAAATCCAGTGAACTCTCCTGGCCCCGATGGGATACCAGGCTGTGTACTCAGATTTAAATAAAATGGCTGTGTACTCAGATTTTGAGCAGAGGCTACATGTAAGCCAATTTTAAAACTTTTTCTATTGTCCGTTAAGTCTTCCACTTTTCCATCTATTTGAAAGAAATCCCACATCATTCCACTTTATATAAATGGTAATAAATCCGAAGCAACGAATTATGGGCGTATCTCTAAATTGTCTTAAAGTGTTGGAAAAGTTAATTACCTTTCCACTGCAACATTTTCGTAGCTTAATTATTTCACCAATTCAGCATGGGTTTTCTAAAACATAGATCTACGTCTACTAACCTATTAGAATTTACATCTTTGACGATCGAAGGATTTAAGAATGCAAGGAAAACTGATGTCATTTACACTGATTTCAGTAAGGCTTTTGATTCTGTTAATCATCTTAATACCCTTGCAGGGGGTGTAATAAAATTGGTCAGATGTTTGTAACGCATAGAAATAATCGTTTCCGACCCCATTAAGTATATACATACAAATATTCTTGATCAGCATCAATAGCGAACTTAAATTTTGGGCTATATCATTTATCTGACACAAGTTTAAACATTGGTCGGATCGGACAACTATAAGGTATAGAAAAATTGGAAAGATCAGAGGTACCCCGGTCATTTGAATTGTTAAAAACAGTTCTTGTGAGAAAAACTTTTTTGTTTTTTAAGATATCTCAAATTTGGTGAACAGATGAGAATTCTACTTTTACATCATACCAGTAAATTTTGTTTCAGATCGGATAATTAATACCGACATTAATTAATAAAATCAACCCCCATCAGGATCAGTGTGTATGTTATTATTATTATTATTATTATTATTAAAGTATAGGATATAGTTGTAAACTATCAACCTAACTATGTATATGTTACAACCACTGGCAACTAAGGCCTTCGGCTTAGACGAAAACTACATCGATGCACTAGACTGGGATTCGAACCCGGGTCCTTGTTTAGTTGCCTAAATGACTGGGATGCTTAGAGAACTCATTTAACGAGGACTGCATGTATGTGTGTATGTACAGCTGCGAAAAAAAATATAGCACCACTCTGGCATTTTTTCTTATTTTTCAAAAAGCAAAAAAATTATGAGACAATTTTTTTAAATTCGTCACATAATGTATAGCTGTTAATTATCCTAAGATAAAAAAAGGATAACCATTCCCAAAAGTATAATGGATTTTAAAATTTTGGGGATTTTCGTGATAAAGGTACCACCAGCATTTAAATGAAATAATTTTTTTGCAAAATAATGGCTCACCGAAAGCACTACTCATCGAAAAAGCGAGATGTAATTAAAAAAATTGATTTTGGAGTGAAAATCATATCCTGAAGTTGGAAAATTGGTTTGTTTCTTTAATAAAATGATAAGAAATGCGATTAATTTCCAAATTAAGCCTGTAACTCTTGGGCGAAAGCGAAATCTGGATCAGCCGAAAGTCCGAATTTTAGTTCGGAAGAGCACAGAGTATCCCTTTAGGGCTGCAATCGGGCTTAGAAAGGACTTGAATATATTGACTGGCGTCCAAACAGTTTTCACATACCTCAGGCAGCTCAATTTAAAAGCCTGCAGCCCAAGAAAGGTTCCACTTTCGATATTGCCAATAAATGCTATGGAGTGGCCGGCCCAGTCACCTGACTTAAACCCTATCGAAAACCTTTGATCTTATTGAAGAAAAGGAGTTGATGTAGCTAAATTAACAAGAAACGAGGCACTTTGGTATGTTATTCACGAGTCCTGGAAGAAAATACTGGTTAAATGCAGTCAAGAGCTGGTAAACTCAATACCCAGGCGTTGTGCAGCTGTTATTGCCAATATGGACAATGCAACTAAGTATCCAGTTTATAATTTAGCCTCATTTTAAATAGCTAATTATTATTAGGAAATGAATATTGGAAAAAAATTTTTTTTTTTAATTTTAAGTTAATATTCAAAAAGTGGTGCTATATTTATTTTCGCCAATTTTTTGAACATTTCATGAAGTTCCTCCAATAACGTTGAAAACGTTGAATATTATTATAATCTTTTTTCTTCTTCCAATAGTTATATAACTTTTGAGTTCAAAAACGTATTCACATGTTCCTTAAACCTTTAAATAAAACTACGAGTCCTTAAAACATATTGCTTAAGCAAGTGGTGCTATAACAAATTTCGTAACTGTATATGCAGTTAATTAAATACTTTTATATACATATATATGTATGCTTTTATATACATACAAATGTATCGTAGCAACATATAAGTATCAAGGCAGGCGTCGTCTGAGTTCTAAAGTTAACCTAGTCTGGCAGGCGTTCCTGTCTGTGGCAATCTGGGCTCGACATTAGGTGAGAGCAGAGAGAATTGTGAAACGAAAAAGTTCACTTTGGAGAAAATTGTGAAAGGTAGACTTCACTGAAGGAAAAGAAATAAATGAAAGAAAATGGAAAATACACTACCCTCTCCAACATATGCATAAACAAGCAATATACATACATTTTGTGCGTAAAAAAGTGTCTTTGATTGTTTTAAGATTTTTTCCCATGCCAAAGGTTTTTTTTATTTTATGATTAAAATTAGTTTTAGTGACATGGATCTTCATAGTGAAATAAAATTTTTTTTCTCTATGTTAAATACTTTTGAAGTTATTAATGAATAAAGTTGAATCATGGGTGTCCGAATAAATGTTTTGCTGACTGTATGTATTCCAACACGTGGTTCATGATGAAATAATATTATATACATATGTATATTTCATCATGACGTGGTTGAAAAAACTACAAGCTAAGTGCGAAACAGAAAGAGACAGAAAACTATTTATATTGTGTTGTTGTTTTCGAGAATTCGTCAGAAAATTTATAGAGCGAGCAGCTGGACGCTTGCAATGTGTGCCGAAATAGTGCGAATTTTAAGTTTGGTGGTGTAGTAGGTAGAGATCAATTCTAGAAAAGACATGACGGAGGTTCAATCCCCGCCGTGGCGAACACGAATTTTTTCTTACTTTTTTTTTTTGCTTCAAATTTTTTTAAATTATATTTTTCGAATTTTTAAAATATCTTGAATCCGATATGACGGAGAAAGTAATCAATTAATCTGCAAGGGTATACAAACTTCGTCACGGCCAAAGTTAGCTTCTTTGATATTTTTTTTTAATTTACTCAATTAATCTGACTCAACTAAAGCGAAAATCAGAACAATGAGAAGAGAATTTAGTAGCAAATACTCGAATATGACCAGAGAGAAGTATTTACGCCAATTTAAATTGTTCCTTACAACTGTAGTTGTGTTTGTGTCACTAAATAGCAAGAATCAGTAGAACTAAAACGAAATATAAACATTTCAGCTGCAAAGTATACAACAGTTTTTCTGCTGGGGTCGCAGAAACCGCACTGCTTGCTTTTCTGCGCGTTGAGTGGGTCACGCCCTGCGCCATTCAATTTAGTTTTATTATACCTTTGCAGAGGGTATTTTAATTTTGGTCAGAAGTTTGCAACGCACAGAAGGAAGCATCTCCGACTATATAAAGTATATATATTCTTGATCAGCATGAATAGCCGAGTCGATATGACCATGTCCGTCTGTCCGTCTGTCTGGATCAACAGCTTCTCCTCCGAGACCATAAGAGCTACAGAGCTGAAATTCAGCATAGGCTCCTTTTTGCTGCAGGCATTGTATATCTCGGAATCATCCCGATCGGACGACTATATCATATAGCTCCCATAGGAACGATCGGTCATGAATAAGGTTTATCCTCAATAACTCTGTTGTTTTTCAACCGAATGCCACGAAATTCGATATTTATGAGTTTAATATGCTTCTTGATACTTCAACTAAGTTTGATCTGAATCGGACTACTATCTCATATAGCTACCATAGGAACGATCGGTCATGAATAAGGTTTATCCTCAATAACTCTATTGATTTTCAACCGAATGCCACGAAATTTGATATTTATGAGTTTCATACGATTCTTGATACTTCAATCAAGTTTTATCAGAATCGGTTGGCTATATCATATAGCTGCTATAGGAACAATCGGTACAAAAAAAATTTTGTATAAAATTTTTTTCTCAAGCTCAAAATTTTGAATTTGTAAATTTGGTATGTTTAATTTACAATAATGCTTCTGGTGAATTATATAGAGAAAATCTGCAAGAGGTATACGAACTTCGGCACGGCCGAAGTTAGTCCATCTTTCTAGTTTATTTATTACTTTTGTTTTCCTTACTTACGTTTTGTTATGCATATATATATTTTTTTCTCTTTAATAAATGAAAATATATATTTTTGTTATAAAATTTCTTGACTTGTTAAAAAAAAGAATGAATTTTAAGAGGGAGATTTCATTTTGTTTGAAACTATGCAGAGTGGATCCGCTTGTATCGGTCAATAAACAAAGTTCTCTTTACTAAGACTAAATAAATAAATATATATATAAATATATATATAATAAATATGTTATAGTAGTCCGATTTAATTGAAATTCAGTGTGTTTACCTCAAATAGTATTTAAATCATTATGTGTAAGTTTGGTTGAGATCGCTCAATAAATAACAAAAATTTTCATTTTAATGCAATATTTTTGAACGATTATTCCTATGGGAGCTATATGATATAGTAGTCCAATTTGTTCAATTTTTACACAATATTTTGTATATATTTTTCTAGAATTTTCGTGAAAATTTCAATACGATATCACCTCTAGAAGTATTTTTGGCCGCGCTTCCATACAAACGGAACCACTGTGCAGTGTCCAGTTCAGTATCCAGTCCGTTGTCCAATACATCGTCTCATTAAAAATGGCGAAACAAGGTGTAAAGTTTTGGGACTTACTGTTGTCGTTTTGTAGGAGCAGTTTTGCTGTTTGAAGATGTGACATTGTTGTTCGTTTGTTCCATAATTAAACATCTTGATCAAATCGAGAAGTTCGTCGTTGATATTGGATGTGGTGGATCAGTAGGTTCTCCCTCAGAATGTTGAATTTTGTGTGTCCTTCCACGAACTTTAATTAGCGTCCGACATATTTTGCAGTTTGTCGAAGACTGAGAATATTCGTAGTTAGTTGGTGCTTAATCTGCCCGGAATTGGCCAATCGATGCATCTTATAAATGGACAATTTACCAAGACCCCTATTGTATATTCGTCTGAGGACACGTTAAGGTCTTTCATTTCGGAGTATCTCAGATCCTTAATTTGTTTGTAGCTCTACAATTTTATTTAATTATTTGGGCATTGAATTGTTTATTTTGTTCTCCTTCATATCTGACTAAAGAATATTCAAATTTCTTATTTGTTTAAACAGATTATATAAATTATAAAGTAGATATTATAGATCATAGATAATTATGAATTGTTAAATTGTTTCAGATAACATTATGTTTTTACAATAAATAAATGAAAATTAATAAAATTGGGTTTTCACATTTGGTGTCCCGTTACAATTAAACCCAAATAGAAAATTAACAAGAAAGTAAAAACTTTGTTAGGATTCAAAATTAGTCGAGGAATTTAATTTGAATAGAAATTTCATAGAAATTGACCCTTCACCTTTGAACGTACTTGTGATCAATAGGAAATTATATATCCAAGGACAATTAGAATGTTAATGAAGAGTAAATTCAATAATCGGGTGAATAAACATTTATAATCAAGTAATATATTATTAGAATACTCTGAGAGTCTTCCCCTTCAGTTTGAAAAATTCAGAGGATACGCCTATAATATTTTACATTAAAACTCGAATATGGAATACTTCCATAAAATAAAAGAAATATAGATAGGATCATATAATAATCTGATCGGACAGTTTATAAGGTGATAATTAAACATAAAATATAAATAAAAGATCCAGGTGGTGTCATATGATAATTTTAAGTTCCAAATTTCCAAGTTAGATGGAAGCCCTGGATCAAAAAGGAAAATATATATTTATATCGTAAATATCGTAAACATCTGTGACGAGGGTGAGTGCAAGTTGTGGAGTAATCAGAGGAGCTTTCGGCAATGATCAAAATCCTTCCTGGACTGGAGTGTTCATTGTTCTGCATTTTCATTTCCTGAGTTATGCTTGCTGATTGGTCAGATATAAACAATAATATAACTATAGATATATTAGAGACTAGAAGTCAAGTTAAACTTTCACATTCACTTTCACTTTTATCGATTAAATGTATCTAATGTAAAGCTTTTGATTTTACAATGGGTAAAGATAATGATGTTCCGATAGCTAATCATATGCGACGATGAATTCATATGAATCTATATCTGTATTTTCGTGTATACAAGTTAACAAGTAACACTTAACATAGGATATTTTATAAGTTCATAATCTACCCTCGCTATCGCGTGCTCCATAAGTTAAGTAGCAGCCCTCGCAATTGCGACATTGCATAAATTGTATCAGCGCGCTATAGATGCAATGGTCAGCGACGGTAACCGGACACTTTTGTTTTGCTGCAAGAGTTTCCGTTATCGCCAAAGATTTGCTGAGTCGGCTTGCCGACCATGACATTGTGGCGTGATGCGAATTTTGGCTTAGCTTAAGTGAAATATTCTATGTATTAAAAGTTCAGTTTTGAATATAGCGCTCTTCCAGTAAGTCGCTTAAATAAATATCCACTCCGGCACTTAGCCGTAAAATAACTTGTTTTATTGTCTGAACCCAAGGTCAGCAATAAGAGGCTCAGTTTGCCTCTCAACCTAATCTTCACCCTTAACAAGACAGAAGAATAGTAATTGGCGCCCAACTAGTGGTCGGACTCCACATCCACTAATAACCAAACAGCAGCACAGGAGCTGCAACAAGCAACAACAAATAAGACAGCAGCGAGGGAGCTGCGAGTGACCAACATAATAAAGAAATATTTTTTTTTGTGTTAGTGTCTTAATTTTTTGTAAAAATTAGTTTAGTACTTGTGAGTGTTTAATATTGCAACAAATCATAATTAATAACAGTAATCTGAACTAGGTTTCTAAAACTTGTGAGAGTGACTGCCTTGAGAATTCTAGGTAAAACAATTTGTCATCCAGTTCGTTAATAAAATTACTTTGTGTTACTTTCTGTGTCTAAAATTGTGCTATATCAATACATACAGTTCTCGTGGTTCAGAGCTACGACGTAATTCGACCCGTTTTGCTTTTCGCAGCCACTGGCCTGCGCATGTTCAGCCAATACAGAACACCTCGCAAGCACTTTAGCGACTCAGATTCCGACTGTGACATTCGCATCGAAGCCTCAGCTACAAAACCTCTCCCTGCAGTTTCCCCCCCATTAGGTAAAATGGATCCAGATCAGCTTAGGGAAGTAATAAGGTCGGCTGTCAGCAGTGCTTTAGCTGAACAGGCCGCTGCTAACGAGCAGAGGGAGCGAGCGTTGACCCAAAGAATTAATGAGTTGGCTCAACATATAGCAGCAGCAAACGTTGCCGCCCCACAAGTAGTAGCATATGCTGCTATAGGAATTAGAAACGACATTCGCTGTGACGAGCCACTAGATGCCGTCAAATGTTTACCTGAGTTTGCAGGAGTACAGGAAGCTTATGTATCTTGGAGGCAGGCAGCATTAGCCGCTTACGAGATCTTTAGACCACATAATGGCAGTTCTCGTCATTACCAGGCTGTTATCATTATAAGAAGCAAGATCAGGGGCCCCGCAGACGCGGTGCTGGCCTCATTTGGTACAGTATTGAATTTTGATGCGATAATAAATCGCCTAGATTTCACATACAGTGACAAGAGACCCATTCACGTCATTGAACAGGAATTAGGTACCTTGAGGCAAGGTGGCCTGTCCCTGCTCCAGTATTACGACGAGGTAGAGAAGAAACTCACTCTTCTCACTAACAAAGTTAACATGTCATATGAGCCAACTTTAGCAAAGGGCCTATGTGAAAAATTCCGTGACGATGCGTTGCGTGTGTTCATATCGGGTCTCAAGCGCAGTCTTACAGATGTGCTCTTTGCAGCAAAGCCCAGAGATTTGCCTTCAGCGCTAGCTCTCGCGCAAGAAGTTGAGTCAAATCATGATAGGTACACATTTGCGGCTAATTTCGCAAAAAGTCTAGAGGACAAAGAGCGCAAGCCGCATGCAAAAGCGCAGGGTCACCAACAGGAAAGGCATTCGCGACAAGCCGAAACACAAGCTAGCGGTACCAAGAATCCACACTTTAGCAAGCAAAATAAGGCCCCAGTGCAGACGGATCAACGAAGCAGTAGGCAGCATAATAATAATGGTGCACCGGTGCCCATGGAGGTCGATCCTTCCTTCTCAAGGGTTTTGCAGCCCACTCAGGCCCCGGCTTACGCGAATAGGAAGAACCCCGCATCCGACCGCACAGGCGGTCAGAGAAATCAGCAAAGATTGAATCACGTCACGCAAGACGCGAGACAGGAAGCAGAGGCGTACGCTGATGCGGCCTCTAGCGCAGCGATACAAATCAATGACGATGCTAGTTATGACTCTGATACCCTCAATTTTTTAGGAGTAAATCCCTGCTACCCGTCATCAGACGAAGAATAGCAGGGACTCACATGCGATTCCTCATAGACACGGGCGCGGCCAAGAATTTCATTCGGCCACATGAAGGGTTAAAAGGCGTCCACTCTGTAGAGTCCCCCTTCAAAATTCATTCCATTCACGGCGAGACAAAAATTACACACAAATGCTTTGTTGCAATGTTTGGGTTAAAGGCAACCTTTTTTATTCTGCCAGACTTGTCAACTTTCGATGGGATTATAGGCCTTGACCTGCTAAAGCAGGCAGCTGCTTCGCTTTGTCTAGCTTCAGGACAGCTTAAATGGGGCAAGGAGGTCGAAAAAATCACCTTCCACACGTGCAAAAATGTAAATTTCACAAATGTAGACTGTGCAGAGGCATCCCCATTAGCCAGAAGTTCCTTTTTGAAAATGCTAAAGACCAGACAAAAGGCCTTCGCAGACCCAGACGAAGCGTTGCCGTATAACACATCAGTCGTGGCCACCATTAGGACCACAGATGAGCAACCGATCTATTCCAGGCCTTACCCATATCCAATGGGAGCAGCTGATTTCGTTAATAAAGAAATCAAAGATCTGCTAAAAAATGATATAATCCAAAAGTCAGTCTCTCCCTACAATAACCCAATATGGGTAGTAGACAAGAAGGGCACTGATGAAGCGGGCAATAGGAAAATGAGGTTGGTAATGGACTTTCGTAAACTTAACGAAAGAACCGTGTCTGACAAATACCCTATGCCAAATATATCAATGATATTGGGGAATTTGGGAAGAGCCAAATTCTTTTCAACATTAGACCTCAAGTCTGGTTATCACCAGATCATACTCGCTGAACGCGACCGCGAAAAAACCTCTTTCTCTGTAAACGGGGGGAAATACGAGTTCAAAAGGCTCCCCTTTGGATTAAAGAATGCAGCAAGCATCTTCCAAAGAACCATCGACGACATACTGCGAGAGCAGATTGGCAAATTTTGCTATGTTTATGTCGATGACGTAATCATCTTTTCAGAAGATGAGGACTCCCACATTAAACACGTAGATTGGGTCCTAAAAAGCTTACACGAGGCAAGCATGAGGGTCTCCATCGAAAAGTCACGATTTTTTAAGAAAAGCGTGAACTTTCTTGGTTTCATAGTCACCAGCACTGGCACCACGACGGATCCTGAAAAGGTTAAGGCAATACAGGAGTATCCAGAACCTAAAACACTGTTCGAAGTCAGATCATTTCTAGGCCTCGCAAGTTATTATAGATGTTTCATTAGGAACTTTGCCGCAATAGCAAAACCCATCTCAAATATTTTGAAGGGTGAAAATGGAACAGTCAGTAAGTATAGGTCCAGAAATATAAAGGTTCAATTCTCTGAAGTGCAGCTAAGGGCGTTTCAGAAGTTGCGCGACATTTTGTCATCTGAAGACGTAATGCTCAGGTACCCTGATTTTAAGAAGCCATTCGATCTAACGACCGATGCTTCGGCTTACGGCATAGGTGCAGTCTTGGCTCAAGAGGGTCGTCCTATAACAATGATTTCAAGATTATTGAAGGACAGCGAGGTAAACTATGCGACAAATGAGAGAGAGTTATTGGCCATCGTATGGTCACTTGCCAAGTTAAGGCATTACTTGTATGGGGTAAAAGACATTAATATCTTTACTGACCATCAGCCCTTGACCTTCGCAGTTTCGGAATCCAATCCAAATGCGAAGATCAAAAGGTGGAAAGCGCGCATTGATGAGTCTAATGCACGTATCTTCTATAAACCCGGCAAAGACAATCTGGTTGCGGATGCCTTGTCAAGACAGCAAGTCAACGCTGTGAATGAACAAGAAATTGAGTCCTGCGCAGCAACGATCCACAGTGAGGTATCTCTCACCAACACCATTGAGACAACAGACAAACCCTTGAATTGTTTTCAAAACCAAATAGTGCTAGAAGAGGCGCGTTCACCCTTAAAACGAAGTTTTATTCTCTTTGGAAATAAGAAACGCTACTTGATCAGCTATACTTCCATCGAATCGCTGCTAGACGAGCTCGAAGACGTAATTTCACCCAAATGCGTAAATGCGCTCCACTGTAATTTACACACACTTGCAAAGATACAAGATTCATTGGTTCGTAGATACCCGGCCACAAAGTTCTGGCATTGCAAAAATCGCGTAGTGGATGTAATTGCGGTGGGAGATAGAAGGGAAATCCTCACAGCCGAGCATAATAGGGCCCATAGGTCTGCACAGGAAAATATTAAGCAGGTACTCTCGGAATACTACTTTCCAAAGATGGCAAGAATTGCCAATGAAATAGTACAAAATTGCAAAACATGTGCTAGGGCTAAATATGATAGACACCCCAAAAAACAAGAGCTTGGGGAGACACCGATCCCCTCACATGTAGGAGAGATGTTACACATAGACATTTTCTCCACTGACAAGAAATACTTTCTAACTTGCATCGACAAGTTCTCTAAGTTTGCTATTGTCCAACCGATCCCCTCAAGAACCATTGTGGATCTGAAGCCAGCTCTAATGCAAATCATGAATTTTTTTCCTAAAGCCAGATCCATTTACTGTGACAATGAACCGTCATTGAATTCAGAGACCATAGTGACTATGCTCGCAAACAACTATGGGGTCAGCATTTCAAATGCACCACCATTGCATAGCATCTCGAATGGACAGGTTGAGCGCTTTCACAGCACCCTGTTAGAGCTAGCCAGATGCCTAAAAATCGATAGAGGCATAAATGACACTGTAGAAGTCATTTTACTGGCTACAACTGAGTACAATAAGTCGATCCATTCGGTCACCGACCAGAGACCAGTCGACGTGGTTCAGGCTCACCCAGATGAGCCACAAGGAAAAATACAAGAAAAGATCAGAAACGCTCAGACGATGCTCAGAGCTAGAGAGAACGCAAATCGGCAGAATAGGGTCTTCGACGTTGGTGACAGAGTTTTGGTCAAGTCCAACCGACGGCTCGGAAACAAACTCACACCTTTATGTGATGAGAAGGCAGTGGAAGCAGACCTGGGGACCGAGGTCCTCATTAAAGGGAGGGTGGTCCACAAGGACAACCTAAGGTGACTCCCTTGTCTTTTTTGTACACCTTTTTTAAGCCACTAAGCAAACTCGTATAAGTTAGATATAGTTGTTCAACTTACTTTTAGCCACTTGGCATAATTTTTACAAACTTTCTTGGTGGTGGGCCGTAAAAAGAAAAACAGAAAAATTGCGAGAAAATAAGAAAACAACCTCATTTCACAGGTTTGGATCCATACTATTCCTCTCCTTATCCCTGGCTTCGGCACATGTAATCGACTACTCGCGTGCCAAGTACATTCCCATCGTCGACGGCGAAATCTTGGTATGGGAGGAATACGCCTATGCCAGGCACTCGGCAAACCTCTCCGAGTACGCGCGAATGGTGGAAGAAACGGTCAAATTAATTGACATGTTCCCGCAATCCCACATGAAAAAACTTTTAATTGTGGACACGGCACATCTACAAGACCTATTGGAGGCGTTAGGCACGCACCATAGAGTCGCCAGGAGCTTAGAGTTCCTAGGATCCATACTAAAGGTTGTGGCGGGTACACCCGATGCCGAGGATTTAGAGCAGACTAGGTTAACTGAAATGCAATTGATAAACGCCAATAATAGACAGATAGAAATAAACACTAGAGTTCAGGATCAGCTTAATCAGTTAACAATTACTGTCAACAAAATTCTCAAGATAGCCAAAGACTCACAGGTTGACACTGGCCATTTATATGAAACACTTCTGTCTAGAAACAGAATGCTAATGATGGAGTTGCAAAATTTAATGCTTGCTATTACTCTGGCAAAGGCCAACATTGTTAGCCCAAACATTTTGGACCATTCAGATTTGAAATCAATTTGGCTAGAGGAACCCACCAACACTCCCATAGGAGATCTTATGTCCGTTGCGTCCGTAAAAGTTCTTCAATCCATTAACACGATACA
Source organism: Drosophila sturtevanti (assembly GCA_018150375.1). Classification (NCBI taxonomy): domain Eukaryota; kingdom Metazoa; phylum Arthropoda; class Insecta; order Diptera; family Drosophilidae; genus Drosophila; species Drosophila sturtevanti. The sequence goes on along the minus strand of JAECWJ010000323.1, from coordinate 13,184 downwards.
CTTTATAATTAAATTCCCCAAAATTAAAAGAGCTTGCAGAAAGATCACGATTTATCCTGTTATCCACAAGAACTTCATAGTGCGATTGTTTGACAACGTCATAGCCGAATGCGATGGAGAAACCCACACACTGCAGAGTTGCGCCGCTTCACCTGGAGCCACATTTTGTCGTCTGGCTTTGGAAAGTTCATGTGCCAAAGAGCTCCATGCAGGTGTCACGGCACACTGCGAGATCCAGCCGAGCAACCTGGAAATAATCACCCATGTAGATGACGGAATCATAATCCTCAACGACGGGTCCGCAAGAATTCAGGTGGACAACGGCACTGAGATCCAGGTACAAGGCACGCATCTCATCACGTTCGGAGACCGAGTCGCAATTAACGGGACTCTGTTTTACAATCACAACAACGTGCGCAATAGAGTCCCGGGTATTGCCAATTCTCCCTTGCTGAACATCACTGCCACCCAAGATGTCCTCAGCCTCCCTTACCTTCATCGTTTGAATGAACGTAATCTGGAGGTGATACAGCAATTCCAAAAAAACGCCGGAACTGATCAGGCCTATCGTGTGGCATTCATCATCGGAGCCATATGCTGTGCTTTGATCTGCATTGGCCTCACTCTTTGTCGACTCATCGGTGCAAAGAAGTCTGCAATGCAATTACGAGAAGTCGTCGCCGGGATTGGGTCGGCCGAGGACGGCCTTACACTTGAAGGGGGAGTAGTTAACAAGTAACACTTAACATAGGATATTTTATAAGTTCATAATCTACCCTCGCTATCGCGTGCTCCATAAGTTAAGTAGCAGCCCTCGCAATTGCGACATTGCATAAATTGTATCAGCGCGCTATAGCTGCAATGGTCAGCGACGGTAACCGGACACTTTTGTTTTGCTGCAAGAGTTTCCGTTATCGCCAAAGATTTGCTGAGTCGGCTTGCCGACCATGACATTGTGGCGTGATGCGAATTTTGGCTTAGCTTAAGTGAAATATTCTATGTATTAAAAGTTCAGTTTTGAATATAGCGCTCTTCCAGTAAGTCGCTTAAATAAATATCCACTCCGGCACTTAGCCGTAAAATAACTTGTTTTATTGTCTGAACCCAAGGTCAGCAATAAGAGGCTCAGTTTGCCTCTCAACCTAATCTTCACCCTTAACAAGACAGAAGAATAGTAATTTATACATATATATACATACTAGCTGACCCGGCGAACTTCGTACCGCCTTAGCGTTGCAATGATGCACTACTTTATTTTGTACAGCTGACCTATCTTAGGTATGAGTATCTATTCAATTTGAACTGAAACCTCCATATAAAAATGAATCCATAATTCCCTGGTCTCGCTATACCTGAAAATGACTTTACTAATTTTTAATGAAATAAAAAACAAAATACATCTACATATATTTAAAAATGAACTCATTTGTCCAATAGCAACAATTTTCGCTGAACTGTAATTAATTGCCACATTATAACTGAATGCAGCTCTGTGGGGATTAAACACAAAATTTCTATCTTCATATCGATTCCGTTCAAGTTCATTTCGCGCTTCGCGTTGCTCATCAGTTTGATTTGCTCTTATATTTCTTTGACTTGCCGTATTTCGAGTTCTGCGGTTCTAAGCTTGTACGTCTGGTTGGTGGCATTGTTAAAAACGAAAATCCAACTGCAATACTTTAATTTTATGAATAAGTTTCTGTGGATTTTAAATCGAGCTTTTCGATCGGTTTTTTATAACGTTGCTACGGCCACACCAAACAGATGGGCCCACTTTTTCCAGATCAAAAGTTCTTTGTTTTCGTGTTGTCTTGCCCAAAATTAAAAAGATAATATGCGTATAAAACATGGCATGAGAGATTTTCTTAATATTTTTTTCCGTAAGAACCTTCTCCTAATAATAACAAATACATCTCCTTATAATAACAAATACAACAAAAAAAAGAATTAGTGAAAAAAATATATTATTTATTACTCACGATTCATCCAACAGGGTGATCGATTGGCCCTTCGATGTTGCGATGGGAGTGGCTATGGAATTGAACTATTAAAACTCGAACATAAGGAAGGAAAGTCGAACTTAACTAATCACATACCCAGAGAACAGTTTTTCCTTTGGGAATAAAAGTTATATTGCTCACAGTGTAATTAACTGAAATCGGAATGATTTATATTTCTCTGATAGGAACAAATTCTCAAGTCCTTCATCTAATGATAAATTGTCGATATTCCATAAATTCTTAGATGAGTTAGTAGATAACTTGGGGCAGCAAGTCAAAAGTAGAATGTATTACCCATATACAGAATGAAAGATCTAATATATATACTACTTAATATAATATATATATTGATATATTTAGTATATAGCCTGCTGAATATCAGCTATGACTTTTGAGTTGCACATTTACTTTAAGGCATTTTATGAATTGTTTCGACTTGAACATTTTTCCACAATCAGAGCTAAAATTCAACTAAAGAAATAAAAAATTTGAAAGTAAAATCACAAATCTTGATTCTGGGGCATCTTCACTTGTTCTCTTCATTATCAAGCGAAGAGAGTGAGAAGAGTTTACATGGCCGCATACGCATGGACGTACGTGATAAGAGGGGTTCGACACAAGTTTCTATCGACTTCAACTCATTTTGGTTATTTCGAATATTTATATTGTTTTAGGAGGATTAAAATGGTCAACATCTGCTTCTATATCAGATATAAAACTCAGAATGTATCTGAATCAAAATAATATAATCTATATCAAAGAATACCAAATGTAAAAGTAAATAGTTAGAGCATCTGTTGTCAGTGCTTGAACGTTAAATGAAGCAAAGAAAATGAAAATATATATTGAAATTGAAATAAAATTATTTCAAAGCCCATATAGTTAATATGAGTAAAATAAACCCCATTTTAAGAATAAACCTTTCTGTCTAGTACATATATATTTTCATTCAGTTATTCCGATTTAGCATCTGTATACTATATACTATATATGTATATATAATATGGAATGGATGGAAGCCCTTCCACTGCCGTTTCATGGAATTATGTAGGTCGTTGCTTTCTATGTTAGATTAATCAACTTTTGGGCATTTATCAGCTGAATGCTCTAGGTCAGCTTTTGTCTTGATAACCGATTTGTCTATATATTAGAATGAATGTGTGTAAGTGGTCTAAGGGGGATCCTCTTTAGTTCTACCTATCGCAAAATCTCTTATTAAATTAACATGAATCTCTAAACCAAAAATAAGAGACAATTAAAAAAGAAATTAATATAATCGATTTCAAATATAGTTATTGCACTTGTAGATCGAGATTATGTCATTATATAAACAAAGTTAAGAAAATGTTCCAAGAGAAAATTCCAATTCAAAATATCTTTAATCATTTTTAATAATCTTGCAAAGGATATAGATAATATAATCATTTCACAATTGATCAGATGTTTATTCCTTTTCACATTTTTTGACAATTTTTTACCTATATGCATGAAAATCGGCATTCCTCTTAAACTTTAGAACCACGCCTACTTTGCCCAACAAATAAAACGAATAACATTTAGAATAATCTATATATATAAAAGAAAGTCGGTTTTGTTACAGCACTTATAACTCGAGATCTGCTGGACCACTTTTCATGGTTTTTGATTTGTTGGATTTGTCTCTGCCCCGAATAACAGAATATATCTTAAAAATACTGAAAAATTGACCAATTCTTGAAAAAAACGTTATTTCCCTAAATGTTCTTTAATTTCGGAGCTGTCAAACAAAGCGTGCGTTCAGAAATGTGTATTTATTATACTAAATCATTTCAATAAATGCGTCCTAGAAGATCTAATCTTTGTGTTTTGTGTAGTGACATAACAAAAGTTTGAATATCGTGTTTTGTGCAGTATTTAGTAACATATTGTCAAACCAAACCAATTACCACTCTAATCATCATGCCACATCCTAGAAGATCCAATCTTTCCCAGCGGAGCCGTAATGCAATTAGGCAACGGAATATCGCGAGTCAATTATCTGACGAAGAACGAGAAATCGCCCGAGAAGAGCGCCGCGTTAGTATGGAGCAAAGAAGGTCCTTAATTCGTGGTTCTCAAAGAGGCAGCCCGTGAAACGGCTAGATTGAGAAATCGTCGAGCTTATCGTACAGATGAACTGTTAAAATGATACTCATTGGGACACGACAATCGCTGAAGCAATTATTTCTGCATCTCCAAGTCAGATACGCACATTATTTGCAATCATCATATCGACATGCTTCCCATCGAACCCATTTGACCTGTGGAACAAATACAAAGATAACATGTCAGAAGACATTTTATATCGAATTCGTGTCAGCTCAAGAAATCCCGATCTTGAGGCGAATCAGGAGATGCATAACCAGGCCTTGCTCTTGATCGAAGATATGTGTTACCTCATATGCGGCAGTTTGTTAGTTAGGTTAGGAATGCCAGCGCCAGATCGCGGAATGAATGACGTATTTAATAGAGAATTAGAACGTGAACGTGAATATGATCCACATGAACTAATCCAATCAGTTCAAACGAATGTACCACTGTTGAATCCTAAGCAGAAGGAAGTCTATGATACACTGATTAATGCAATTGATGATGGAAATGGTGGCTTATTTTTTTTGGATGCCCCCGGTGGAACTGGGAAGACATTCCTCATGTCATTGATTTTGGCCACTGTACGTGCGAGATCCGAAATTGTGGTAGCAATTGCTTCATCTGGAATAGCGGCCACATTGTTAGACGGATGCCTTACGGCTCACTCAGCGTTAAAATTGCCATTAAATCTTCAAACTACTGAACAACCAACATGTAACATTTCAAAACACTCCGCAATGGCCAAAGTTTTAGTAGCATCCAAAATTATGGGACGAATGCACAATGGCGCACAAACGCGCATTGGAAGCACTAGACCGAAAATTAAAAGATCTGCGCAATGACTCGAGATGTTTTGGTGGTTCAATGATTTTATTATCTGGCGAGTTCCTGTTGACGAATCCAGCGGTTTAATTTCATTTCCACTAAATTTTTGCAATTTCGTCCCATCAAAAGATGAGCTTATCAACAAAGTATTTCCGGATATCATTGCTAACCACAAAAATACTAAATGGTTAAGTGAGCGAGCAATTTTGGCGACTAAAAATAAAGATGTAGATGACCTCAATTTTATAATTCAAAATCAAATCGTAGGTACTCTGTATTCATTCAAATCTATCGACTGTGTAACAAACGAAGAAGAAGCCACTAATTATCCAACTGAAATTTTGAACTCCTTGGATGTGCCTGGTTTACCACCGCACAATTTACAACTGAAGGTTGGCTCGGTAGTTATCATGCTTAGAAATTTAAACCAACAAAAACTGTGCAATGGAACGCGTTTGGTGATAAGAAAACTGATGAGCAATGTGATTCACGCGTCGATACTCAAAAGAAAATTTAAGGAAGAGGAACTTCTTATTCCAAGGATTCCGATGATACCAACAGATATGCCCTTTGAGTTTAAACGAATTCAATTCCCGATTCGTCTTGCCTTTGCCATGACGATCAACAAATCACAGGGCCAATCCTTGACTATTTGTGGCCTCAATCTAGAAAATGCGTGTTTTTCTAATGGTCAATTGTACGTGGCCTGCTCACGTGTCGGCAAACCATCCGCATTATTTGTTCTTGCACCTCACCAAAAAACGAAGAATGTCGTTTACCACAAGGTGCTTGAATGAAAATCCGATTAATAAATTAATCAGAGTGTATCCCAACCTTAACAACATAGTTTTCAATGATTTTTTCTGACATGTGTTTGGAAAAATTTAATTATTTCTTTTTTTTTTAATTTTTATTCTCATTCTGTATGTTTTCATCATCATTCAGCTAAAAGGTAACACGACATTCTTTGACTGTTAGGCGAAACGAAGTTCGCCGCGTTTGCTAGTATTAAATAAACAAAAGTACATGTATGTATGTAAATGTATATATGTATGTATATATTTATATACATTCATATATACAAATATCAAAGAAGCTAACTTCGGCCGTGCCGAAGTTTGTATACCCTTGCAGATTAATTGATTACTTTCTCTTTTAAAAATTGAAAATATAAAATTTAAAAAAAATTTGAGCCAAAAAAAGAATCAGTAAGAAAAAATTCGAGTTTGCCAACGGCCGGAGTTGAACCTCCGCTCACGTCATTTCTAGAACCGATCTCTACCTATTGCGCTACCAAACTTAAAATTCACGGTCTCGCTATTTCGGTATACATTGCAAGCGTCCAGCTTCTCGCTCTCTAAATTTTCTGACGAATTCTAGAAAACAACAACACAATACAAAAATTGTTTTCTGTCTCTTTCTGCTTCGCACTCAGCTTGTAGTTTTTTCAAGCACGTGTTCGCATATATGTATGTATGTATGTATGTTTGTATGTTTCCATGTATGTTGTTTGTGTACGCATATATAAAAGCAAATATAAACGTATTTAATTGGCTGGATATGCATACATACTGATGCTGATGGGGGTTGATTCATTGATTTTATTGATTTATGTCGGTGTTTATTATCCGATCTTCTTCAAACTTGCTGGTAAGGTGTAAAAGTAGAATTGTCATCTATGTGCCAAATTTGGTTGAGATATCTCAAAAAACAAAAAAGTTTTTCTCACAAGAACTGTTTTGAACAACACAAATTTTAACCGAGGTACCTCTGATCTTTCCTATTTTTCTATAACTTATAGTTGTCCGATCCTACCAACTCTCGAACTTAATTTAGATAAATCATCAATGAAGAGAATGATATGACTTTTATTCACGTAGCTCAAAATTTAAGTTCGATTCCTTGCGAAGAAACAGACAGACGGACAGACTGACAGACGGACAGACGGACAGACGGACATGGTCATATCGACTCGGCTTTCGATACTGATCAAGAATATATATACTTTATGGGGTCGGAAACGATTATTTCTATGCGTTACAAACATCTGACCAATTTTATTATACCCTCTGCAAGGGTATAAAAATTACAGATAACAAAATACTTATATATGTATGTCATCAGCCAAAATATTGAGAAGAGAGGAAGAGTATGTTGGGGCATGTCAGCTGATTAAAGTGACTTCACATTAGATAACAATGAAATATATAAAACTTTTATTGAGTTGCAAACATTTTTGCTATTCTGAAATTATGCATATATGTACCGAATCGGTACTACCGATACATGAGAATATATATAGAATTTGCTTAAAACTAATTCTTTAAAATTGGAATGAAACAATTTGATTTTAGTCCTTTCATATATAAAATATTTAACAGTGATGATTAAGAAATAAAAATATGTTTATATATACATATTCATATTTTAACATTATTCTTTCGATTCTCCACAACTTACTAATAGAATCAAGATTTCTTATTTATTTTACGGAATTTTACTGAATGAGACAACTTGCCACGCCTTATATATTTCTTTAATTGACCGCCCTCTCCATAAGATCCTGGACTTCCGTTTCCCCCTCAGCATGAAGCTATCTATAACCTGGCAGTCGCTTCTAAACACAATCTGAAATAAATGAAATAAAATTGAAATTAAATAAAATAAAATAAAAATTAAAAATAAAATTGACAATTTAGTAAATTAATCATTGTGAATTCCAAGATAATCTTTTACTTGGTACAAAGTACATTGGATTATAATGTGTTATGCCATTTCTTATCAAATAAATTTTTAATTTCTTTCATTATTATTATATAGAAATATATAGATTCTCCTATATATATAGCTGATAACAAGCAATTGTGTCAAAGTTCCAACTCTTATCACAAAATTCAAATTTACGAATACATTGAGAATTTAATGAATATTTTTAAATAGAATTCATTTCTCTCCGAGACATTATCGCCATCGAACGTGTCAAGTGAAGATTAAAAAATATATTTAATTTCAATTATTTTGGAATTCTTTGAAAAATGAATCTACTAAGATTCCAAAGTGTTTTTGCAATTTGCCTTCTCCTTTTGGTGTTTGGATTCAATCAAATTAAATCAACGACAGCAGACGAGGAGGTGAGTGGAAAAGTGAAGAGTGATTTGAACAATTTTCTGATAGATATATCTCGCTATAGTTATGTGGATACTCAGATGTTGAGGATGAATTATGCTCATCATTTTGTTGCAAATCCATTAAGGCTCCTCTCGCGTATATCTTAGAGCTAAAGGAGCAAATTAAGGTAAAGGAAGAAGAATATATAAATAGAGATAGCGAAAATAGGGAACTTAGGAAGAGATTGGATGATCTAAATGATTATAGAGATCATATCAAATCTCTAAATGAGCATATTCAAGAGCTACGTAAAACAAATGAAATACTCAGGGAATCTGTTCAAAATAAGAATAATTGCGGAAAAACTGAAGAAGATTTGAAAGTTAAAGAAAAAGATCTGAATGAATGCAAGGCAGATCAAGATAAGTTGAAAAGGGAAATAGATATAGAAAGAAAACGTCGAATTGAGATAGAGGGAAAACATAAATTAGAAATGGAAAACTTAAGAAAAGAGAATGAGCGAATAATAAACGAATTAGAAACAAAGTCAAAGAAAGATTTCGCTGATCACAAGAATAAAGAAGAGAGATTAAGCAATGAATTAAAAGATTTGAAATCACAAGTTTCATCTTATAAGGAACAATTGAGGGAATCTCAAAATCAATTATCAGTAAATAATCAATTAACAGAAAGCAATTCTCGAAAAATAAAAGAACTAGAAAAAGATTTAGTCGAGTACAAAGGAAAACTTCCTCGAATCGGTTGCGAAGGCCTCTCATCGGGTATTCATACAATTATAATTCCCAACCTAGATCCATTTCCTGTTCTCTGTAATATAGCTGATGGTGGATGGATAGTAATTCACAAAAGATTTGACGGTAGCGAAGACTTTGATAGGAACTGGGCTGAATATAAAAATAGTTTTGGTAAATTAGATGGGGAATTTTTCATTGGATTAGAGAATTTGCATCGCATTACCAATTCGCAACGTTATGAATTGTATATAGAAATGAAATACTTCTATGGAGAAGTCAATTTTGTTAGATATGATAATTTTAGAATTGGCAATGAAGACGAGAAATATGAGTTGCAATCAATTGGAGATTTTAGTGGAACAGCTGACGATTATCTAAAATGGGATGTAGGCGCCAAGTTCTCTACCTATGATCAGGATAATGATGGAAGGGAAGATTTAAATTGGGCGGCAGATTTCCATGGTGGCTGGTGGTACGACAAATATTATGGACAGTAAGTAGCTAGTTCATTTTTGTTATGTACAACTAAAATTAAATAAATTAATATTTTATTTTTATTAGTTGGACCAATCTCAACGGCAGATACTATAAAAGTTTGTCCAATAATTTGGACGGTATGCGTTGGGGTTATTCTCCTCTAAAATCAGTTCAGATGCTGATACGGCCAAGGTCTAAGTGAAAAATGAGCTTAAAATCTACAAATTCATTTTCAAAATATTCAAATTAAATACTTATGTTTGCCATATAAATAAAATATACAATAATTGTGCATATCAAAAGAAATAACTTTGGAATATCGTTAAACTAATAAAATATTTCTTCAGCGTTTCGCCATCAAATTATAAATCTTTTCTTTGATTCTTTAAATTGGTATATGGGCTTTATAGTTTATAGTTTGGGAATCATGCAGTAAGTATATCAACACTCAATTGATTTAAGATATAAGATCTCAATGGTTCTAAAAGGTCTAGTATAAATATATATTCATTTTCGATCCAGGGCTTTCATCTACCTTTCTGGAATTATATTAACATTTTTTCATTGGATCAATTGAAGCGGACGAATTTGGAACTTAAAATTATTATCATATTACACCAACTGGATCTTTTATTTATATTTTGTACTTAATCATCACCTTATAAACTGGCGGATCAGAGTATTAGATGACGCTATCTATATTTCTTAGATTTTGTGTAAGTATTCCATATTCGAGTTTTAATGTTAAATATTGTAGGCGTGTCCTCTGAGATTCTCAGACTGAAGGGGAAGACTCTCAGAGTATTCTAATAATATATTACTTGATTATAAATGTTTATTCATTCGATGATTAAATTTACTCTCCATTAACATTCTTATTGTCCTTGGATATATAATTTCCTATTGATTACAAGGACATTCAAAGGTGAGAAGGGTCAGATTCGACGAACTTTCTATTCAAATTAGATTCCTCGACTAATTTTGAATCCTACCAGAGTTTTTACATTCTTGTTAATTTTCTATTTGTGTTTAATTGTAACGGGACAATTTCAATTATTTTCATTTCTTTATTATAAAATATAATTTTGTCTGAAACAATTTAACAATTCATAATTATCGATGATCCATAATCCACTTTAATAAATAAAAAACTTGGATTAATTTTAGTCAGTTAGAAAAGAGAAAAACCAAACAAAAATTATTCAAAAGGATTATAACTAATTAAAGATAATTTTAGGGCAGCAAACAAATTGTGAATCTGAGATACTCCGAAATCAAAAACCTTAACGTGTCCTCAGACGAATATCCAACATGGAAATCTGAAGGTTGTCCATAGAACACAGAAGACGAAATGTTTTGGAACCCCAACAATTCCGGGCAGATTAAGCAGCAACTAACCACGAATATTCTCAGTCTTAGACAAACTGGGAAAGATATCGGACGCTAATTGAAGTTCCTGGAGGGAGAAACAAGAGTTAACCCTACAAAGAGACAACCTGTGGAGCCACCGCATCCAATATCTACGACGATCTTCTCAATTCAATCTACAATGTATTTATTAATTTATAGAACTGACAAACAACAATGAAACATCTTCAAGCAATGACATCTTCACCTTTGAACGGGAACAGTAAGTGCCAAAACTTTACACCAGGTTTCCCCACTTTTAATCACAACGGACTGGACATTGGACTGGCTATTGAACTGGACACTGGACTATCCAAGTTAAAGTCTGTGAGTCTGCAATTATAAATTTTAACAAAATTCTAGTCCATTCCAATGATGTCTGAAATATCCCCGAAGATGAAATCGTACAGGAATAAAGCAGTCAAAATGTATATCCACTTATATCGCTTATATCGGATATGATGTTACTTTAGTATATGATTAAATTTCCCTGTCTTCTTTGGACACAAGCAAATAAAATGCAATAAAGGGAAAATATCCACAATTTGCGAAGAAGAGAAACATTGCGAATAGAAAGAATTGAAATAATGTCAAAAGGTCACTCGTTGCATTAACTGCATAGTGAAAGGTGAATATTCTTCATATACAGATATTTAGTTACGTCTTAAAATAATATACATTTACTTCAAATAATATTTCCACACATGCTATCTATTCAGATAATCATCAATCCAGAACATCTTCTATATCAGTCATCGAATAAAATATTTTTCCCTTTTTATTAAATTACTTTTCTTACACAATATTAATCCCAAATTTGGGCTAATCTCACGGAAGAGTTGACAATTACTGAGATCCAGAAATATGTAATAATAATATATCCCTAATAAAAGGATAAGTAATTCACCTCAAAGAAAAAAAAAGTCACCATTCTGCTGACAATAATGATAATAAGGAAATTGTTCAATACAAACCAATTAGAAGATATTTCAGTCTTAGATCTCTGTAATTAATTTATTATAATTTTTTGTTCTATCTTATAATTATAGAAAAAAAATAAAATATTCAGAACTAATTTGATGACAGAAATAAAACTTAATTAAAATGTTCTTGTTCTGCAATAATGTAAATGAAACTTGCCGATGGCCCCGCTGAACTCTTCGCCCAGATTCACTCTCTTAATACAATATTTGTGTGTGCGGCCTGATGTCCCGAAGCACTCTCGCCAACCCTCCAAAGGGTTTGGCTTAAAATTTTAAGTGAAAAGAAAAATTTATAAAAAAAATTAAGGGAAATGTCATTTAATTGGTGAATATAAAGAAAAGTTAAATTTTTAACGGTTTTAAATTTTTTGGAGGGGGGTTTTTAGGTTTTCCGAAGGGAAAAGAAAGCTTAAAAGCTTAAACTTTGTAGCTTTGACAGCGAGTGATTAATCTAGATTTGAGATTTGGTCTCTTTTATATAATTGATTTTCGTTGTGGAAAGAGAAAATTTTGCTTACAAAAGAAAAAATTGAAATAACCCAGCTTAGCCGAAATAATTGCTAAGAGATACCTTACACGAATAATTCTCTTTGCCCTGATGTCGACCAATATGTAAAAGAGAAAGTTCAAATTTGAAGGTCACTTATTGTTCTCCTTCTCTCTCTCAGTAAATATATCACACCATTATCGTACAAACCAAACAAGTTGAAGCGTCTTAGTTTTAATTTTTATTTTAAGAAGAAATAAGAGAATGCACGTGCATTACTCCTTAAAAGAAGAAACGAAGTTGCATCAAGAGAGTTTAAAATTAACCCTTGTATCCACGTCCCAATGATTATAAATTCAATTTACTATTTTATTCTCGAATGAGAAAGAGATCGAACAAATTTTCAGCAAGAGATACGCCCCCGCAGAAAGCGCTCTCTTCGTGGTATGATCCAGCCAAACAATCTGTAAGTTACCGCCTTAATTATTCTTTTTTTTTTTCATGAATTAAGTTGTGCAAATACCAAAAAATGATCAAAAAAGAATATAAAGAGAAAAAATGATGAAGTAAAACCAATGCGAGGTCATTAAATCAGTTTTAACGCTTCCTTTGCTATTTCGGCGCTCTCTTAAATTTGCATTTTTCTATTCTCGTTCTTTCATATAATAACCGTATATAAACTGCAGTTATTAATTCCTTAACTTTTTAAAACAGTTGATTAATTCCATTCGCCTTCACAGAGCACACTGTCCTCATGTATGATAAAAAGGGTATGCTTAATTTTCAAATAAGGACAAAGCGCTATGTGGATGTTGTGTGTGTGTCCGCTAAATGTTTGATGTTGGAGTTATAGGCGAATTCAACCCGCTTCTCCAAATTGGTTATAAGAAAGAAAATAGAAATATAGTCGATCGCAATCACAACTTTCGTTTGTCATTATTTAAACGAAGTCCCAAATTTAAAAGTTTCAATAATATTTAATAATCATAAAACTCTTCGATTTTTCAAAACAAAATAATTAATTCATAATTTG
>JAECWJ010000322.1:0-223116 GCA_018150375.1 Drosophila sturtevanti | reverse complement strand
CGTTACACCGCTACTCAGCAACCGAAAGCCAAATTGCCGAACAATAAATAGCCAGTATATACCAGACCACGAGTTGCTGCCCGGCACGATACTGCTGAACAACTTCAACGGTTCCATCTACATTGACGGAGAGGAAACTTCACTGAAAGGAACTTTCTTGATTCAAGCCTCCAACACAACAGTAAGAGTAGCAAACGAAGTGTATGAGACAAAAGTGCTATCATACGCTGAAGACATACCACCCCTTTTACAATTCAAAACACAAAAAAGTAAAGTGGAGGAGGTACTCTCTCTACAGATGCTGAAGGAGATAAACATAAACAATACCAAAGAAATTGAAACAATCAGAGAAGATAACTCAACAGTAACAACAATGAACGTTACGACCTCCGGAACACTGGCAATGCTCATCGTTGCAATAATCATCTGGAAAGCAAATCAAGTACTATGCTGCGTAAAGAAGCAGACGTCCACAGAAGCAGAAGTACCCAAACTCAATACAGAGATACCTACGATATCACAACAAGGCTTCTACATCGCTACCGAGGACGGCAGCGTCTTAAAGGGGGAGGAGTTAACGCATAAGGTTCTACGACATTAAGAACTTGCGCACTAAGCTCTTGCGCAAGGGCTTCAACGACAGGTTGGCCTTACAGCTCAAATTACGCCCACTGGACGGTAGAAGACATAACAACAACTTCTATACCCCAACCACAGCAACTTCCGCCACGTGCGCTGTGTCAGCATTTCTTACGCAACGGCCAGACTGCGGGAACGGCCAAAAACATTTATGCGAGTTGGTTGAAAACCAAGCCCAAAGAAACGCATTTATACTAAAATTTAGACAAATGCCCCCACCTTTGCCACCTCGGCAGCCTTTCGCTAACCCTAGCAGATTTGTGTCCCAAAAACCTTAGCGGACAACCCAGGCAGCCAACTGGCGAGCCTTTGACCCAAAATTATACTACCGACCAACCATCGAACAACCAACGGGAAACACAGTTAACAACGACGCTCAATACTTTAGACTAAACCATATCATATATCCAGTAACTAACTTAATCCTCTCAGTCGTGCAATTATCTATAGAGCCGCAAAATCACTACTTTGACATAAAAGACATACCAAAAAGGCTTAAAAAGAAAAAATCTTCAGGAATTGATCAAATTGACAATCCTACCTGGGAATAAAGTTTAATACTTGCTTAGACAATAGATGTCTAGAGCTATGTTATTGCCCTTCAGTTTGGAAATGTGCCAAAGTTATTCCCATTCTAAAACAAAATAAGCCTGTCGATTTGCTCTCATCCTACAGGCCTATTAGCCTTTTGTCGGCAATACTAGAAAAAGGTTATAAAAGATAAATTAACTCATTTTGTTGAAACTAAAAATATCCTTCCAAGTCATAAGTTTGGCTGTAGAAGCGAACATAATACTATTCAGCCCCTTTGTAGAATTAACAAAATTATTAAAAATAATTTTTCTAGTTCCATGTCAACGGGAATGGTACTCCTAGATATTAATATTTGACTCGGTGTGGCATGACGGCCTAACACACAAAGTGTTACGTTTTAATTTACCCCTGCGGCCATAAATATAGTTCAAAGTTACATAAAAAACAGATTCTTTGTCGTACATTTAGGAAATGCTTCATTCACAGCTAATATTTCAGCAGGCTGTCCCCAAAGCTCATGCCTATCGCCTATTCTATATAATATATATACCTCTGATCTCCCAATATTACCCCAATGCACAACCTCAGTTTTTGCGGACGACATATAAGTCACATAAGTCAGTTGAAAATCACACAAAATAATGTCTTGAAGCTTATTCTAAATCTTCCTTGGCATCATTCCATGTTTGATCTACATTGTCGAGACAATGTTGAATTGGTAGATATTAGATTATCGCGACTATCGCAAAATTGCATAACCAAGTGTCATGATTCAACATATTCACATATAGACGACCTGGCATAGCCATTTAGTTTAAGTATTATTAAGTGTTTAGGTGGTTAGCTTGTAATAAATAACCTTGGGGTTTTCTACTTCTTTCATTTTTCCCCCAAATAATAATGTCATCGTATATGCCATATTTCATGTTTCTAAATAAATATCTAAGTAGAAAAGACCTAGTTCTTAGAATAAACTCTTATATAAACTACTGTAAGATACCATTCACAAAAAAAAATCTGTAGTTATAACAAAGAGTGGAATAAATTGACTTGAATTGAATTGAAATAGAAGTTTTCAGTATACCAAAAGAAGAGTTCCGAACTGATTACACTGTAAAGGCGACTGTAACCAGAACAAAGGACTCCAAAAGGTTCATGCAAGGCGTAGTTAGTGGAAATACGTGGAGGAGATAAAGATATATAATGTCCGAGGAACTGATAAAGTTATCCAGTTCAATAACTCATGGGAGTTTATATCACCATAAAGGAGCATCACGATAAGCAATTTTCCATGATTAGTAAGCTAGAATAATTAAAAGGAGTCCACTAGAGTGTGATGGCAATTAGATTTTGCGATCCCAGTAAAGAACAAAGAGCAGCACAGATTCAATTCTTGCTCGCAGTAACTTTTCGGTGCGAAGGTTACGGATCCGCCGACACTGGTGGAGCCCGTGAACTCCCCGACAGACACGGCAACGGTATACACTTGTCCCACTGCGGGCGGCAACGTCTACTTGGCGAGAAATAGGACGCGTTGGGACCATACGGATGCTGTCGGTTTCCTACAAAGACAGGTGGAACGAGAAGTGGAAAAAACAGGAAGGAACACGGAACGGATAGTCGCAACCGTGCCAGATCTAAGGAGGAGCCGAGTCGATGTCGCTGAATAGGAAGACCAGGTTCGCGACCGGTCTTTCAATGCTATCGCGCGATGTTCGACGTCGGCAACACGTACTAAACCGTTGGCCCCAGTGTGGACAAGCTCAACTCGTGCCAACCGCCAGTCGGTTGGAGGAAGGTTGTCTTCATAGACGACCACGAGGTCATCGGACTGAAGATTACGGGAAGGGAACTTCCACATCACGCTGACGTAACCGTTGGTTATGAGGCAGGCTCCTCCGATATATTCTTTATTTCGAAGGGGCCAGTGAAATCAATACCAGTGTGAGTGAAAGGCCCGCACACGGGTAGGCTCTACCATAAGCTGCATCGCGTCTATTTTCGACGTTTTCAGAGAATTCTCGGATGTGAGCCTTGACTGCGTTCTTGACCCTGGAAATCCAAAATTTTGACCGCAGAACTCGCACCATTAACGTATTACCTCCATGCAGGTCGATGGCGTGTACAAAATCTATGAGGACGCGGGTCAAACAAGCGCTGTACGGCAATAATATAGAATGTTGCTCATCATAGCTGAGGGATTCGGAGGCTTACAGGCGCCCGGATCTACGAAGGATACCAAGTTCGTCTAGGAAAGGATTCAAGTTCGCCAGTGAAGGATGGAATCGTGCGGCTTTCGGAGAGTCATCGGATTTCTGCCTGAAACTCCCTACGCTGGGCCTCCTGAATAAGGACTCCTTTAGCAGTGGATAGTTCTTCATTGGGGAGCTCGTGAGTTGCTGAAGGAGATGTCTGTCGACAGTAGAATCAACGGTCACAGGGTTTCACTCACCCTGCCAGGTGTCGGAGAATCAGTCAGTAAAGTCGACTTCCGCCTTGGTGGCAATGTGACACCACGCACGTTGTTCTATATCCGTTTCCAACACAATGCCCGGAGAAGTAGGATAATACTCGGATGGTAGTCGAAGCCAGTCTAGTCCATGCCACCACAGCTCGCTGGCCAACTGCATGGGCTTGTTGAGCCAAGAGAGATCAACGGTGGAAGCAGCCCAGAACCTGCAGTCGGGAATAGATTCTACCAATCTGGGATATGGATTCGGCTGAGACCTGGATAATCCTGCTGGAACTCTTCACATTTCTGTCAGAGTAAAGGGGGAAGCGGATATTCTCATCCAGCCCAGTCAGCCAGATCTGCTGCATGAAAATTTTCGCTCGAACCACGAAAGCAGCAAGCCACCCGACTGAATCGATCAACTTTGCTATGTGCGGCAATACCTCCTTTTTGGAAACAGACCCCTTAACCGGAGGGTTTGTTGAGACGAAGAAGAACTGGTCTTACGTTGATATCCATCGAATGCCTCCAGCTCTAGAAATTCGGTAGTTAGAATATGCTCCTAGGGACGTTTGGAGACTGATTGGAGGTCCACTTACGAAGGTTAGGGCTGAGGCTTCTGGATGGTCGCGTGAGCATTTACCGTGAAATGTGAACCAACCAAAACGTCGTCTACGCACATGTAGTGACGCAGAATCTCGCTCGCCCGGGAGTACTCTTGCTACACCTTCGAAGCTAGATGCCCAGGAACAGGGCGCAGTTCACAACAAAGGTGACGGTTTGGAGTTCGTAGTCCTGGTGGATACCATTTATATCTTTATCATTTTTTTTTATCGGCTTCTTTTTTCAGCTTTGCTGGAAGATCTTTCACCTCCTAAAATTTGGTGAGCAACTTTTCCAAGCTCATGATGCTTGGAACTACACTGACCTGCCAGGACGGATGGCGACAGAGTGGGAATTTGGCCATGGGTCTACAAAGAACACACCCAAATAGGGTTTCAATGCCGACCAGGGAACAGAATATGTCTCTTTTATTTCAGGAAAGAGGTCAACTCCTCTCTACAAATCACTGCTGGAACTTCGATGAAAGAGTGGGTCGGCTAAAGCAATACCCGGGATGGTCCTTTATATTTTCTTGGAAGTCGGTCAAGACTGAAGGTAACCGGCAAGATTTGGCAGGACGAACGAGGACGTTTCCACCTTCTTTACGGTGTCGCTCAGTGATGCAAGCCGCAATTAAATGAGGTTCTTAGCGCGATCTGCCACACAGTTGGAAATCCCACTAATTGACGAGACAATCACACCGTCACGTAATTGGTGTCTGCGAGCGAAACAATTCGAACATAATTTCTGTTGCTTGATGGCCGCCATTCAATTTGGGACGGACTTTGCAGCAACATGGCAAAATTCGAATCGGATGATTCTCCCACAAATTTTACAGGAAACTGGAGTGAAAGCAACCTGAGTGCTTAGTGTTTGAAGCCTGGCGGGAGGCGCGGATCTTCGGAAAATGGATGGAAGGGTTTGGGAGGTGGAGCTCGACTTCCGGTCCTCAACCGATCAAACAAAAATTTATTAAAGAGCGTTCCACAATCGTCAAACACCCTTGATTGGTCGTCTCCAGGAGCGCACACGTCTCATGCGCGACTGGAGACAGGTTAAAGAGAATTTTAGTCTGACTTCACTACGAGCTGCCGTATATTTTCAGACCGAGCCTTGAGATTCACCCATGCGGCGTGAAAGTCGTCGTTGGTGAGCTAGACACAATTGCCTTTGCTTTAAATATTTCTTGCATGTATAAGAAATGTCAAACTTTATTAGACTTAAAATTTTTTACGAATTTCCCTGTCCTGTATTCTAAATGGATTCTTCTGCGTCACTTACGCAGAATCACTCATGCGACTTTTTTCAAGCGCAGTTTTTAGTGCAGTTTCATATATATGTAAGTTAACGCATAAGGTTCTACGACACTAAGAATTTGCGCACCAAGCTCTTGCGCAAGACGCCCACTGCACAGTAGAAGACACATCAACAATTCTACCCCAACCACAGCAACTTCCGCCACGTGCGCTGTGTTAGCATTTCTTACGCAACGGCCAGACTGTGGGAACGGCCAAAGACATCCAACACCAAATGCACCTTTAACCAAATACAGCGACAGCGGTAGCAGCGGCAGCGATAGCGGTAGCAACGGCAGCAACAGCGGTAGCAGCGGCACCGACAGCGGTAGCAGCGGCAGCGACAGCAGCGGTAGCAATTAGCGAAAATAATATAATTTGCCAATTGTAAAATTCAGTTCTAAAAAAATCAATAAACAAGCCAGACGGCTTAAAAACTTTCGAAAATAAAAAGTTAATTTATATATATATATATATATTGTAGAGATACATATATGTATGACTCCATGCCCAACCGCATATTCGAGTGTATTTCGAATCGTGGGGGCTACACTACTACATTACTAAATATTCTGTTAAATCATAATAAACCAAAATAAATACTCACAAAAACAATCAGAAATAAGTTTTGTATGTTTTTCTTTATCTATCATTAAGAATTCATCGTTCTTTTTGGGGGTGATAATCGATTGTCCGCAAAAAACAGCTACATTTTTGCTTACACTTTCTTTGAAAATTTTTCATAAATAACCAAGTCAAGAAAATTAAAAATTTTTTTTCCTATTTATGGCTAATACATGTAACTTTAATTTTCAAAAATATTCACGCTGAAAATCTTACCTGATCTGAAGATATTGAGCGTGTGTGTACGTAGGAATACCTCTGCCTTTGCAATAAAGTATAATACTTGTTGTCTTTTTGGTTTCGAATGAATCCATCATTTTTTATTTTCAATGCCTTAGCCTAAATACATAACGGTTATATATAAGAATTCTGCCGAAGAGAACGTCGGCTGAGCGGGAGTATATATATGTGTATATATGTATATGCGAAGACATATACTCAAAAATGCTTACACTGCAGATCTCACGCTGCAGGCTAGTCATATAAGTGACTGATCGTATTACGGCACTTATGTATGGATATGTAAACACAGAGATAGAGTGTCACTATGTTTATCAGTGCAATACTCTAACCGTTTAGTTGAGCATATGACAACATTAGATATTGTATTCACTACAATACGATGGGCATATGCTCATATCGTATACAGCATACTAAACCACCCTTTTAAAAAAAATAGCGTAATATTAGTATGAAGTTATTTATAAAAAAAAAATTTTTTTGTTTAACTTATATGTTAGTATTAAAATATATATTTTGTTATTTAGTTACTATCTTTTTTTTCTTTTATTTTTATTTTGATTGAAAATAATAGGAGAAAAAAATTATTTTTAAATTTGTTTCTTATTAGTACTGTTAATTGGTTGTGAGTTAGATAGTAATTTGAGATTTTTTTGTTTTTGAATATTTTAGATATCTTGGCGTTGTTGAGACAACGAGCTTTTTCGTTGCCTTTAAAAAATCTCTGATAAAAATAAAGCCAAGTTCAATTTATAAATGTTATAAATTTTATTAGTGCACGGCACCCTTTTAACTTTAACTATTTGAAACGCAGCAGCCACGGGCAGTTGCGATTGCTTCATGCAGAGAACTAAAGAACTTTTCTAATGCATCAGAGGGCCACAGCGCCGATGTAAAGAGATAAGAACATAACGAAGAGCGCGAGAGCAAGTACCAGGTGCTGTTGTATGCCCACGGCTCTCTTATCAGATAATGCAAAATACATAACTCTTAAGCTTAAGTAAATTCATTACTGCTGGCTCGAACAGGCGTCTTTTATAAAAAAAATTGTATTTATCACAAATCCAATTGAAATTTTAATTTGTCTATTTTTAAATTAATTTATTATTATAAATGAAAATTTTATTATAAATGAAATTTTTTTTGTGTTTTTTTGAATGTGTGTATGTGTGTGTGTGTGTGTGCGGGTTGATCAGACCCTGAAAGTTATTTTTATACCCTTGGGGGTATAATAAAATTGGTCAGATGTTTGTAACGCATAGAAATAATCGTTTCCGACCCCATAAAGTATATATATTCTTGATCAGCATCGAAAGCCGAGTCGATATGACCATGTCCGTCAGTCCGTCTGCCTGTTTCTTCGCACTTTTTCGAACTTAAATTTTGAGCTACATGAATAAAAGTCATATCATTCTCTTCATTGATGAAATCAAGTTTAAAGATTTGTAGGATCGGACAACTATAAGTTATAGAAAAATAGGAAACATCAGAGGTACCTCGGTCAAAATGTGAGTTGTTCAAAACAGTTCTTGTGAGAAAAACTTTTCTGTTTCTCAACCAAATTAGGCACACAGATGAGAATTCTACTTTTACACCTTACCAGTAAGTTTGAATCAGATCGGATAATAAACACTGACATAAATCAATAAAATCAATGAATCAACCCCCATCAGCATCAGTATGTTTGCATATGTAGCCAATTAAATACGTTTATATTTGCTTTTATATATGCGTACACAAACAACATACATGGAAACATACAAACATACATACATGCATATATGCGAACACGTGCTTGAAAAAACTACAAGCTGAGTGCGAAACAGAAAGAGACAGAAAACTATTTGTATTGTGTTGTTGTTTTCTAGAATTCGTCAGAAACTTTAGAGAGCGAGAAGCTGGACGCTTGCAATGTATACCGAAACAGCGAGGCCGTAAATTTTAAGTTTAGTAGCGCAGTAGGTAGAGATCGATTCTAGAAGTGACATGAACCAAGGTTCAATTCCTGCCGTTGGCAAACTCGAATTTTTTCTTACTGATTCTTTTTTCGGTTCAAATTTTTTTTAAATTTTATATTTCCAATTTTTAAAATACATATCTTGAATCCGATATGACGGAGAAAGTAATCAATTAATCTGCAAGGGTATACAAACTTCGGCACGGCCGAAGTTAGCTTCTTTGATATTTTTTAATATATTTGTATATTTATAGTTTTTAGCCTATTCTTATGGACATTCTGCTTTTCACCTTTGTTACTTTCAATTATTATTTTCTAGTAGCTGTACCACTTCAAATGGTAGTACATATGTTTGTTCTAACTTATGACCAGTTTCATTTTTCAACAAAACTTGGTCTCCTACTTCTAGTTTCAGATCTAAGATCTTATTGTCATAATATTTTTTATTTTTTTGTTTTATGTTCTAATAACTTACGCGCCCTTTTGTAAGCTGTTTCAACTCTAAACTTAACTTTCTTAGCGTAATCATCTATGTTATATAAGAGTTTTATTCTATTTATTTTATTGAAATCTAAAAACTGTTTTGGTAATCTACCAAAAACTAATTCATATGGACAATAATTATATGCAGCCGATGGTGTTATGTTAAAACAATATGTGAAATATTGTTGCACTTTTGTTTGGAATTGGAATGGTTACTAAATACTCAGTTATATCGCATATTAGCGTAACTGCATATTCATTGCAATTCTCTGATCGTGGTAGCGGACCTATAGTATCCACTATCACTCTGTCGAAAGCATGTATTGGTGTTTCAGTTTCATACCATAGGGGTCTTTGTATGTTTTGTTGTTTTAGATTTAAGGCATTTTTGACATTTATTAATGTACTCTTTGATATGACGTGTCACATTTTTCCAATAACAATATCGTTTTACTTTGGCCAAAGTTTTTGTTATGCCTGTATGACCTCCTTGTATTTCATCGTTATGGAATTTAGACAGTATCGCTTCTTGATCTTTTTCATTTTCTGGTAGGGTCACCGGACTTAGTAGCGCTACTCTTAAAATATTCAATATTTTATTGCCCATGTTTTCAAAAGATTCAATTGAAATTAATTCAAAAATCTTTTCGGTGCCACTTTAAGTTTGCTGATTTTAAGTAGACCGGCTTGCCTTTCAAGCCTTTGGAAGAACCGACCTAAGTCATAGGTTCCATTGGTGTACAAATCATCAACATCAATTCTTGCAATAATTTTCTTTCCATGTTTCAAAAAACAAGTATTATTTTTTATATGCGAGGCCACTACTTTACGTACTTCATCATTACAAATGACTTCATATACGCTGGGCTTAGAAGCGTTGTTAATAGGCAAATCTACTGGTACATTTCCTGCGCAGGATTCTTTCTGTCTATACTGTTGCCTAGTAGTGACTTTCAGGACTTTATGTTGTATATCTTTTAAATCATTAATAGTGATGCGTGAAAGCGCATCAGCTACAAAATTATCTTTTCCCTTGAGATATTCTACTGTGAAATCATATTCTTTTAGATCTAGTCTCATTCTAGTTAGTTTTGAACTTGGATTTGTCATTGAAAACAAATAAGTTAATGGTCTGTGAATAATCGGCGAAATTTTTGATGAAACGTCTATAGTAATTGCAAAATGCAACGAATCTTCTAGCACTATCCGCCTCTGTAGGGACTGGATATTTTTCAATGACGTCATATTTTTTATCATCAGGCAGTATGCCTTGATCAGTGCACTTGTGGCCTAAGAAAGTCACTTGGTGCATGAAGAAAGTGCATTTTTCTGGATGTAATTTAAGGTTGTGTTTCCTACATCAATCAAAAACGTTTGTTAAGTTTTTAATCATGTGGTTTTCGGAACAACCGATGTGTATTAGGTCATCGATATACAAGAATGCTTCTAAAGGATTAAGTTCAGAGAAATCTATTGTCTTCATTCTTTGAAAAGAAATTGGCACTATTTTAAGACCATAACGTTAATTCTCTAGAGTTTTGTTTCAATTCAATTTGATGAAATCCAGACATTAAATCTAGACATGAGAAATATTTGGCTCAAGAATATCATCTATTCTAGGAAGTGGAAATTTATCGGATAGTAATTTTTTGTTTAGTTGACGATAGTCTATTACTAATCGCCATCTTTTATTTACAGAACCAGGTAGACCTTTTTTGGGTACAAGTAGTATTGGACTATTGTACTCTGAAGTTGATGGTTCAACTATTTCATCTAGAATGAGCTTTTCGACTTGTTTATTGATTTCTTCTTGATTTCACTTTGTATGTGTGAGGAGTTCTATAATTTTTTGTATAAACAGGATTATTATCCTTCAATCTTAGTTCTTCTTTGTAAAAATTATTTGTTGTTATTGATTCGGTTTCAAGTCCGAATATGTCAGTATACTGGTTACACAACTCTTTGAGTTTTGTTTTAAATTGTGGCAGAAAGTTTTTTGTAAGTTTCTTTATGACATGTTCGTGTCTATTTTCGCTAATTTCTTGGACTATATCATAATCACTTAGCCTTTCTGTTTTTATCTTATTAATGTTTAGGATTTTGGTTGAATTTATTGTATTCAATACTCGGACAAAAATATATTCTTTATCGTAGGTAGTATTTCCAATAAATATTCCTTTCTCAATTTCATGATTCGGGTTTAGGACAGTTTGTTCTGTCGATTCTAATTTAATTTGTCGGACTACTTCAGCGCGAGCTGTATCACAGGTATGTGTGATAGCTATTTTAATGGGGAAATTGAAATTATCTGGCCTTAATATTAGAGTGTCACTAGTATGTGTACAATCTAATATGCAATTGAATTTTTTTATGAAGTCTATACCTATAATGCCATCGCTAGGGATTGGAAAGTCTTGTTCAACTAGGAATGCTAAACCTTTTGAAAAAACTGAACCTTCGTCGATTTCTTATTAAAAATATCGACATTTTCCTTGAGTATTGAAATGTCTGCACCAGTGGCTATTAATAAAGTTAATGAATTATTCGTTTTTAAATTTTCTTAATTTTATACATATTCCTGAACTAAGATTGATGTTGTATACTATCGCACATTCTGAATGTCTTAAGGGGCTTACTCGTTTCCCGAACTACTTTCTGTAGTTCGAACATTTACATTTCTGTTATTTTGGTTGTTGTGGCCTCAATTCGAGTTACCACGGCCTCTAGAGTTTCCTCTATTTTGGCTTCTATTACTTCCTCAAGTATTGTTGTGGTAATTACTGGGGGTCTCCCAGCGGTTTTTTGATTGATTTTTTCTGAAAACTTATATTTTTTATATACTACTTATATGTAACATTGTGTTTACATAAACCAGTAATCTTATAAATGTAAATTAAATCAAAGAAATACTAAAGAAATGTAATAATACACGGAAGATTTGCATACAATTGTACAATGTTCCGCGTAATTATGAATCCAGTAAAATGTCCTGCAATTCAGGCGCATATATCATCACAGTTTCATTTTATAAGATTTTCAGCTTCTAATCAACTTTCATCACCCCGTCAAATCTCAAAGAACGAAATTGGCATTATTTCCCGTGTACCGATAAATAAACATTGTGTGATGACCTCACCCAATTTGCGCCAGCAAATTCTGCTTTGGATGCCTTCTCCTCTCGTCAACGCCGACTGGAATCAAATTTATGTTCAATACGAAAAACTGTCTAAGTTTCGCCTAACATGTAAGATAAATTTTTAGAGAATAGTCATTATAAACTGCTTATTTATTATTAGCGTTAGTTGTTATAACCACAATGGGCGGTTATACAATGGCAGCTTTTGATCTTACAATGTTTGGAATGTGCTCGTTGGGCACTGGAATGATGTCGGCAGTAGCTAATGCGATAAACCAATACCACGAGGTTCCTTTCGATTCACAAATGTCTAGAACAAAGACCCGAGTTATTATAACTGACGCCCTTGCATGCTGTTGGATTTGCATTGGTGTCAGTTACAACCGGAATGTGCATGCTGTGTTTTGGTGTTAATAGCTTAACTGAGTTATTAGGCGCCGGAAATTTTATCCTTTACACCTCAATATATACACCAATGAAACGGATGAGCATATTAAATACTTGGATTGGTTCTCTTGTAGGTGCGTTACCTCCACTGATGATCTGGGCTGGGTGCACCGGCAGTCTTGACTGTGGATCACTTATACTTGCAGGTACACTGTACGCTTGGCAGTTTCCCTACTTCAACGCACTGTCGTGGAACCTGCGTCAAGATTATTCTCGGGCTGGTTATCGTATGATGGTGGCATTGGTGTGCTCCCCCTTCTGGCCCCCCATTTTTGATGTCACAAATTATTGGTTTATTTTTGAGTCCCTGCCGCTGAACTTTTACTTTGCCTATCTGGCTCATCATTTTTATAAGAAATCAGATGGTAAGAGTTCCCGAAAACTGTTTCGATTTTCTCTTCTGCATCTGCCGGCTTTGATGTTACTTTTTTTTAGCGAATTAAAAGCGGTGGTTCTTTAACGAACGTCTTCAAGAGAAATCAATTGATAAAAACGATAATTATATGGCTCACCTACCAAAGACAGTTTCAAGTGGCTTAGGAAGTGTTACACCAGAAAAGGCAGCCGCTGACCAAGTTAACACAGAATTATTGAAATAAATATTATTTTTATCTGATCACTATGATTAAATATTTAAAAAGTTACTAAAACTTATTTTGAGCTTTAAAAAGATATGGAAGGCAATAAAAAAATTTATACGAATACAGGGATAATCCCTGACTACCGCTAAAAAAAAAAAAAAAAAAAAAAAAAAAAATTACCTCTGTTAGGTTTTGGGTAGCCTCGGTTATAGTAACCTCTTTGGCTACCGCGACTACTGTTGCCTCTGTAATAATAGACAGTGCTGGCACTTCCAGTAATATGTGTGCTGTAATGGATATATTTACTCATTGCATCATGAAAAGTACTGAAATTGCCTGTTTCTGGTATTAGGCGCACCTTTTCATGTTCACAATTGTGAATCAAGGCTGATAAAGACTGTTTGTTCGAAAATTGATCAGCCCTTGCTGGGTCTAAATGTTCGACAATATACGCTGCTGCTAACTGCTTGCGCAAGCTGTCAATATCTGTCGTATTTTGTGATAGTATTTACCTCTACGTCAGGTATTGAACCTAAAACAAGGGCTTCTTCTTTATTTGTACATCCTATCAGAGATGAAACTTCACAATTATATGTTGTCATGTACAAGTTTTCCAACTGGTACATATCTACTGGCTCAGTAGCAAGAAGGAAATAGACCCTACTTGCGAATAATAGCGAATCATTGCGCAATATATTCTTAAGTAGGTGTTTTATGTGCATTTTATTTAATTTTAAAAGGCAATCATTTTATGAAAAACAAAAAAAAATTTTTTTTATTTAATTTATTAAACTCTTCTTTTTAATGACAATTGTCCCTTTGTATATAAATTTTTTTGTTTTATATCTTATCTAGATCATTAGCTTGCCTTAAGGCTTGGTTTAGGTGTTTCATAGTTGTATTTCACGGTCACGGTCGCCATGAAGAGATATGTAGGAATATCTCTGCCTTTGCAATAAAGTATAATACTTGTTGTCTTTTAGGTTGTCTGAATTCGAATGAATATATCATTTATTATTTTAGAGTGACCAAACACTGCATGGATACCTCGTCTTTACACTCGGCCCTCCTGATCATCGTCCTCTGCCACAGAGGACAACAGTTCTTTATTTACAGCTTCATATTTCCACAGCTTCATAATGTCCCCGCTCGTCGCCGTGTTTATTGGTCCTTCGCCATCTGTTAATTTCTTGACCTCATACCGTCCTTCGCGCTTGACTTTTACAACTTCACATGGCCTCAAAAACTGACTTGCTAATTTGCGACCGGCTACGAACTGCGTCCTTTTTATAGACAATATATCTCCCAGTTGATAAACTGTTTCGTCCTTTGCTCCATATGGAACAATCGTCAATTCAGTAGGGCATTGCATCTTTGTTATATTGTTCGGCTGGTAGCTATCTATTATCAAGCTTTCAGTCAGCTCCTGATATTGTGGATGTGCCAAAAAACTGTAAGAAATGTGAAAGATATTATACCAGTCACCAAAGTATTCTACTTGCTGTTTGGGCTCTCCATCGCTACTGGAGAATACAAATCCTTCTTCATCTACATTACTTTAAGCTTTCCGATGAAATCTAAATCCAAAATAGCATCACAGTCAATCTTGCCGCTGCCAACTACCAGAAATGTGTGCTTAATAGCCCATCGACCACGACTTCCGCTTTGAAATGACCAATAGGCTTTGTTTGGCAATTTCCAAGACCACGCAGCATTGAGTGAGTTTTCTTCAGGTCAATTTTTCCAATATCTTTCAGCAGACTCCTAGATAAGTGTGACGTCTGATCCTGTACCAATCAAGCAGTTTACGTTTGTGCCATTCAACAACACTGATTTAATAGGTATGTGCACCTCGATTTTGCGGACAACTGAGAATCCTTTAGGACACTTAGCTGCAATATGTCCGACACCATTACAACTGAAGCACTTTGTCTCCTTATCGGAATCCTCTCGCTTATTTTCCTGAAAACCACAATTAAGACAGTAGTCCTTTTTTTATTATGATTGATTTCGGCTCTTGCATTTGTAGGGATTTTGCCTTGATTCTTCTCTGTACCCTCAGCTTTTCTCACATGCGCCAGGTCTCCGTTCTGGTGTTTTAATTCCATAAACAACTTACAATTATACATTTGAACTCGCTCTTGATATTGAGACCATCGACTATGTAGCGTATTACTGCCGCTTCTTCAATATTGCCCATACTTGCAATCTTTCTCATGTTAAGCATATATTCGTGAAATGTTTCGTTAGCATTCATTTTACGCTCTCGCAATTGTGGATGTAGATCAGCACTGCTCAAACTTAACTCGAACTCGCTGTACAGAACGCTCCTAAGACCCTCAAAATCGCTAATTGCCTCTGATTCGAGAAACAATTGGGCCGCTCTGGTCATTTTGTTTCTTGCTTGTACATACTTTTGCTTTTCTGAAAGTTCATAGGCGTCTGCATTCTGTTCAAAATTTTCAAACCATTTTTCTACAGGCACATTATACCCATCGAACGAACATACAACTTTTTCAAAATTTTCAGCCAAAATTTTTACTTTTTTATCTTTTTGTTCATCCACTTGCAACTTTAGCGAAAACAATTGCATTAATTGTTGCATCTGCATTTCAATATTTTTCGATCCACTGCCTGTCATTTCGTTTTCTCTTCCTTTGTCTTCGAGCATTACCGCGATCGCTTCTCCACTGTCATTTTCCTTTTGGCGTGCGTTACGGTTTCGCCATTTTTGCTTCGCGTGTATGTGCGTATGTGGCGTCAACTGAGAGAATGTTCTCGACTTTTCGACTGCGGTTTTTAAGGAAAGAAATATATGCTGATGGAAATTCACAACTGTACTAAGTATGCCTTAACCGATTTGAAGCAACATTTACAAAATCGATTAACAACTTTATCTTTATTATTCCAACTTAGTTCAACTTTATTTTTATTGTTCCAACGCGACAACTTTTCCACGAATTTTTCAACATTCACGTCCACGCACTTTCAAGCCCGACGAGCCCCCAAACGTAGAGTTAACTTTTTTTGATTAGTTATTGAATTAAAGTTAACATAGAAAATTACGATAGAATAATTCAAAATGTCAGTGCTGATATAGATTTCACGCCACAACTTCAATCCGCCAATCGTCACACCAACAACGTTCTCAACTGCCACGCTTCTATAATTTCTAAAAATAATTTTTTATAGAAGGGGATCGCATCTACGGTCTTTACCAATAATTAAAAAAACTATTCAGTCATAAATCACTCTCGTATCTTTATGTATGCGGATGACGTGTAGATTTATCTTAGTTTTAGAGATATTGCATAGTGAGCTAGTTTCTTAATAATAGACCTTTAAAATATCTTGATGAGATAAATGATATGGGTGTCCTAATGGACCGAGAGTTAACTTTCCAGTCTTTATTTTTATCTCTTCCACGCTTTTTACTAACTATGAAATTGCATAAACCTTTTCGAGTCGGAAAAAAAGTTTTTTATGGCTGTTAGAGTATTTTTCAAAGAACGATCGGTCTAAATTTCATTGTCAAACGGTTGGTTTATACGCTGAGGCCAACGCAAAGCTGATAATGGCTAAATCTAGTGATACATTTAGACTCTTTAGGCGAATCCATTCGATGATCTGGCAACAACATGACCTTATCATCTTTTTGTAGCATATAAATTTGTGTCTATCGACTTAAAAGTGTTCATATAAAACATAACTAGTGGTGCAGAGTGTAAGAGATAAGGGGATATAGTTTCCAAAAGCCTAAAAGCAAATAGATATACTTGGTTTAATAAATTGGACTAGTCTATATCATCATTAATGAGCTTGTGCGTAAAAGTTACACCCAGTTTTATTCTACGGTTAATAAGTGAACGGAAGTTAATCAAAAGAAGTCTACTGGGCTAGATGGCAGATTCACGTTGCAATCGCAGTTCAATCCACGATGAGCATAAATAAGAAAATACTTTTCCAATTTGATTTGACTCATATTGATCTGACCCATGCAATGGTAGTGTTAGGATCACTCTTTAGAACATGTTTTATTAAATATAAAAACACCAACGCTTATCTATCAATTAAGAAAATATGTACCATGACTACATCAAATTTTTTATTTCATTCAGACGTTCTAATAGAATATTAAGAAAATTGTTTGCTAGTTGAGGAGAATCCGGATTAACACCCGTAACCTTACATTGTGCGGTATTTAAATTTAATAAATTGTGTTGATGCCATTGAAAACGATTAATGCCGCTTGTAAACGACTGTGTGAAATAATATCCCTATAACTAAGGAAAAGTTTAACGTCATGAGCTTAAATAAGCATGTAGCATGTTTGACGGAAGCTCATTTATGAAGAGGAGACTAATAAGAAGACATATAAAGAATTTTCCATGTTTGTTGAATACTCACGAATCCAACAAATTAAAAAACTTGGGGACCCTTAATTTGAAAAGACATAACGTATAGTTAACGAAATCAAGAAGCTCTACTGAAAGCCTTACTGGTGAATATATGAAATTAATTTGCTTGGAGCTTTATAAAACCATACTGAGTTGATGAAATTTACGATGTACAGAATTGCTACAGCTGAGATGTTACTAATTTTTCAACAGCTTTGGGAATTGCGAACAACTTGGACCCCTGTATTCTGACTGAGGAATAACAAATATTTCAACAGAAAATAGAAATAACTTGTGAATAGGTTTTCACAATGAATCAGCTTAAAATTATACGCAATTAGAAATGCAGTCACCCGAAGTGAGTGACAATGCCAAACTAACTTACACACAGAAGCCTACTTAAATCTAATAAAGGATTGCCAATGGAATTATAATTTTTCAACCGACAAGGATATGGAAGGTTCTTACGATAATGGTGTATCGGAGTATAAGGAAAGGATGTTTTGAAAAATCCGGAAATAAATCGGCGATCAACGGCCTGATCAGTTTCACCTATCTTGCTTCTAAAAATTAAGCAGCGAAATTTACTACGCTGACATAAGTCGGCTTCAGAGATCTTAAATATTAGCTCAACATTTCAAAAACTTGGGTCATGTCATTTTATACGTAGATTCTTGTGTTTCAATGAGTTACATGTTATCTAAATAACATCCCATAATAATTTCTGCTTTAAGATAGCTTCAAATCAGTTGCTTTTGCATAAAAAAAGAACAATATGGAACTTTGTGCCAAAAAAAATGGTAATAAAATATTAAATTGTAAAAATTTAAAATTTAAATGAGATTACTTTTGTGGGATTAAATTTTTGGGATTTTTTTGTTTTATCATGAAAAAATCTAAAATATTGAACTTTTAAATAAAATTAAGTTAAATTGAGTTAGATAAATATTTTATTTACCCCATCCTGTAAAAAAACGATTGAATTTGTTATTGAATATCCTGCAAAAACGTACATAAATACAAGGGACCCCTAGAGACGAATACTTTTGTGACTGACTGTAAGTCGTCCTTGAGGACATGAAATATACCTTGTACCCAGTGGAGAGGCTTCATAAAGTTCAGTACAAATGTTAACATGTATATCGCCCGCCGCCGATATTTATTGTCCGATTTTAATGAAATTTACTTAACTGGTACATATTGGATATACATATATATACATATATATTGATATATTGATTGAATACGCCAGCCTTAATTTCACTCTAGTTATAAGTTTTTATTAAATTCCAGGGGCGAAAGTGGGCATGGGAAAAATTTGAATCAAACTTGATTTGTGTACACGGATGTTGATACCAAATTAGCCTCTGATTCTTATAGTCGCAACGGCGTCGACAGTTCTGCTACTGCAAAAAGCCAGAACTCAGCTTAACCATGTTAAATTTGATTTGAGTACATTGAACAAAAAAACATCAAATAATTAAAATCTTAACTGGCGCCCGAGCAGGGACCGATTGCGAATACGATAGAGCAAAACGTCTACTAAGTAAACAAAACGTCTATTAGAAGAATATTGCGTAACAACGACGGCAAGCTTTGTATGGTCAGTTCACAGACCACATCTCACCAAAAGAAATCATTTCTTACATATAATGTAAGAAGAAAATAGATATAAAAAAAAAAAAATTTTAAATGAAAAGAAATTTTAAGGAAAAAATAAATTAGAACTCAAATATAAGTGAAAAATTATAAAGTGAAATAGAAAGCAAATTAATCAGAATAATCGAAAAAACATAAAAGTATAAATAATTATTTTTAAAACGAGAAAGAAGGAAAAAAAATACACAGTTAAAATTTACCGATTCCATCTTTTGTTCGCAGATAAAGGCGATTTGAGTACCCTTATCTAGTACAATAAACTGTAGAAGAGTTATATCAAAATATCTACAAACACTTTTCACTTATCCATGTCACTTGCATGAATCAAGACAGACAAACACAGGCAGTAATTATAGTTATACAGAGGAAAGGCATCAGACACGTTTGTGAGACGCGTTGTGATTTACCAAGACACTTTGGTATAAAAGAACCAATAGCTATACATTTATGTCTAAAAATAAAGAACACCTTCTACATTTGTTACATACGTGAGTTTTTTGTACGGGTCTGTAAAAAGGTTCGGGTATTCTTGTATTAGTTTTCCAAATTCTGTTTTTTTGTCTACCATTTAAGTGGTCTTCTCTAGGAAAAATGGTGTTTACTTCTTTATATTTTCCCTCCTTTATATTGATTTTAACTTTCCCTTTTACTATTATATGTTTCCTGGCTATATCTATTACAGCTTCTAGGATCACGAAGGCTATTGCTTCCTAGAATGGCAACAAATGATTTTAAAGTAAGCAATAAAACTACTTGACGTTACATTCTGGATGGTTAAACAGTTTGGTAATCTTTTGGTGAGTTATTTTGACGCTTTCTCCCTCTGACTCTGTGTTAAACGGTCTTTCGCTTTGAAGTTCTTATTCGAGGAGTTATTCTATAAAATCTAGGGCTGTATCTTTGTTTACATTTGCTTTGATGGCTTCTATTTGCTCAGCAACTCAAAGAACTTTTAAATGATGGCATTCGACATTCACGGTTACTACAATTCCCCAGTGTGAATCGTGCCAAAAACCTTAGATGCACCTGGCGAAAAAAAGTATAAGATGTTCATAAACTATCAAAAAATTTCCAAAGTCTCGATTGCAGACAAGTATTCAATACCTGCAATAAATGAAGTACTAGCACAAAATAAAGTCCTGAAAGTCACTACCAGGCAACAGTATAGACAGTAAGAATCCTGCGCAGAAAATATACAAGTACATTTGACTATGCAAACACTTAACAACGCTTCTAAGCCCAACTTATATGAAATCATTTACGATGACGTATTAAGTAAAGTAGTGGCCTTGCATATAAGAAACATTACATGTTTTTAGGAGCATGGAAAGAAAATTATAGCAAGTATTGATGCTGGCGATTTATACTCCAATGGAATTCTTGACTTAAGTCAGTTTTTCAAAGGCTTGAATGGCAAGCCGGTGTATCTGAAATCAGTCAACTCAAAGTGGCACCGTGTTAAAAGATCTTTTAATTAATTTCAATTGAATATTTTATTAATATGGGCAATAAAATTATGAATATATATATTGAGAGTAGCGCTACTCAGGCCGGTGACCCTAATACAAAATGTAAAAGATCAAGAAGCGATACTGTCTAAATTATATAGCAATGAAATACAAGGAGGTCATAATGGCCTTGTAGCAATACCAACTGAGACAAAAGTGCAACAACAGTTGCAAAAACTATATTTGAAAACTTTATTCTGAAGTACGGTCTAATGACGACGTTCATTACGGACATGGAAACAGAATATAAAAATCCATAATTAATGACTCGTGCAAATATCTAAAGATAGACAACATAACGTCTACTGCACACCACCACCAGACATTACACCAACGACTACGTTAAGGAAGTAAAGTTTAGTCTACAAGTAGCTTATAATACCAATATTGTGACAATAAAGCATCAGGCATAAGCATAGATATAGGAGATCCCGTACTATTAAGAAATGAAGTAGGTCACAAGTTAAATCCCACATATATAGGACCTTTTGAGGTCATAGCTATAGATAATAAAGATAATGTTACAATTAGGGATGGAAAAAAAATAACAAAAAACAAACAGTTCATAAGGATAGGCTAAAAGTTCAAACATAAAAAAAAAACAAAAAATTTTCATTTATAATAAAATTTTTACATATAACAATAATCTAATTTAAATTGACAAATAGATAAAACAAAATTTCATTTGAATTCGTGATAAAGATAATAAAGAACACAATTTTTATATAAAAGACGCAAAATTATTCAAAAAAAAAAAAAACAATCAAATATTTGCTGATTCGATCTAGTAAACAAAACAATTTTTACTTTTGAATATGAATACATATATATATCATCAAAAACCTAAAACATATAAAAAAAGATTAAGAAAAAAAAACAGATATACAACATAATATCTAAAAAAAATATAAAAATACAACATAATATATGAAAAAAAAAATAAAAATAATAATAATAATTTTTTTTTTACTAAATAACTACACTATATTACGTTATTTTTAAAAAAAGGGAGGTGTAGTATGTTGTATGCCAAATGAGCATATGCCCACAGCATTGTAGAGTATACAATGTAACCAGTGGTCATATGCTCAACATAAAGTAAATAAGTTTAAATAATCAAAAAGATATACATAAGTGCAGTAATAGGATCCGTCACTTATGCGGACTGACCGCAGCGTGGGAACGCTAGCGTATGCACTTTTTGAGTATGTACATATATACATACATACATATATATATATACATACATACTACGCTCTCTCGTTCTGCTGCCTTCAGCGGCAGAACTTATATACTTAAATTCATTAGGCTAAGCCAGAGAATATTTTTCAAATAAAGTCAGTTCGGTTTATACCGACAAAAGCTACACAACGAATTATTTAAAAGAAATAGATTTACAAAATAAATCCAACCAATTTCAAATCGTTTTTTTTTTTCAAGTGCGTAACGTTACTCCAGATTGGGGGTATTTCTTTTCGTGCATATATGTAAATTATGAAGAACCGCTAATAAAAATTGAATTTTCAACGAAAATGAAACCCTAATACAATATTATTAAATATTGCGTTATTATCAACATAGAAATGTGTTTCTATATGATTTTTCTTATTCTTATTACTCAGCCGTATATTTTCCTATATTATAGATATATATATAACTTCCTATATAGAAATTTTTTATTATAAAAAAAATATGCTTATATAAGGACTCCAAAGTTATTACATATTTATTATATATGTTATATTTATTTTATTAATGCTGTATTTTGGGTTTAAAGTGTTTTTAATCCAATTTAAAAGAATTATTTTCCTTAGGGAATTTTCGTAACGTCACGCCAGGTAACGTCACGCCAGAATTTAAAGTCGAATAAAAAAATAACAAATAATTTGATTGTAATTTAGGATACTGGAAAACAATCTTGGGTTATTTAAAAATATTATAAAAAAATATCAAAAAAGCTAACTTCGGCCGTGCCGAAGTTTGTATACCCTTGCAGATTAATTGATTACTTTCTCCGTCATATCGGATTCAAGATATTTTAAAAATTGGAAATATAAAATTTTAAAAAAATTTGAACCAAAAAAACAAACAGTAAGAAAAAATTCGAGTTTGCCAACGGCCGGATTTGAACCTCCGCCGCTCACGTCATTTCTAAAATCGATCTCTACCTATTGCGCTACCAAACTTATAATTTTCTGCCTCGCTATTTCGGTATACATTGCAAGCGTCCAGCTTCTCGCTCTCTAAAGTTTCTGACGAATTCCAGAAAACAACAACACAATACAAATAGTTTTTTGTCTCTTTCTGTTTCGCACTCAGCTTGTAGTTTTTTCAAGCACGTGTTCGCATATATGCATGTATGTATGTTTGTATGTTTCCATGTATGTTGTTTGTGTACGCATATATAAAAGCAAATATAAACGTATTTAATTGGCTGCATATGCATACATACTGATGCTGATGGGGGTTGATTCATTGATTTTATTGATTTATGTCGGTGTTTATTATCCGATCTGATTCAAACTTACTGATATGATGTAAAAGTATAATTCCCATCTGTTCACCAAATTTGGTTGAGATATCTTAAAAAATCTGATTTTGATCTGAATCAAACTTGCTGGTAAAGTGTAAAAGCAGAATTGTCATCTATGTGCCAAATTCTTGATCAGCATGAATAGCCGAGTCGATATGACCATGTCCGTCTGTCTGGATCAACAGCTTCTCCTCCGAGACCATAGGAGCTACAGAGCTGAGATTTTCAGCATAGGCTCCTTTTTGCTGCAGGCATTGTATATCTCGGAATCATCCCGATCGGACGACTATATCATATAGCTCCCATAGGAACGATCGGTCATGAATAAGCTTTATCCTCAATAACTCCGTTGTTTTTTAACCGACTGCCACGAAATTTGATATTTATGAGTTTAATATGCTTCTTGATACTTCAACCAAGTTTGATCAGAATCGGACGACTATATCATATAGCTCCCATAGGAACGATCGGTCATGAATAAGCTTTATCCTCAATAACTCCGTTGTTTTTCAACCGAATGCCACGAAATTTGATATTTATGAATTTAATATGCTTCTTGATACTTCAAGTAAGTTTGATCTGAATCGAACGACTATATCATATAGCTCCCATAGAAATGTCATGAATAAGGTTTATCCTCAATATCTCTGTTGTTTTTCAACCGAATGCCACGAAATTTGATATTTATGAGTTTAATATGCTTCTTGATACTTCAACTAAGTTTGATCTGAATCGAACGACTATATCATATAGCTCCCATAGGAACGATCGGTCATGAATAAGGTTTATCCTCAATATCTCTGTTGTTTTTCAACCGAATGCCACGAAATTTGATATTTATGAGTTTAATATGCTTCTTGATACTTCAACCAAGTTTGATCTGAATCGGACGACTATATCATATAGCTCCCATAGGACCGATCGGTCATGAATAAGGTTTATCCTCAATATCTCTGTTGTTTTTCAATCGAATGCCACGAAATTTGATATTTATGAGTTTAATATGCTTCTTGATACTTCAACCAAGTTTGATCTGAATCGGACGACTATATCATATAGCTCCCATAGGACCGATCGGTCATGAATAAGGTTTATCCTCAATATCTCTGTTGTTTTTCAACCGAATGCCACGAAATTTGATATTTATGAGTTTAATATGCTTCTTGATACTTCAACTAAGTTTGATCTGAATCGGACGACTATATCATATAGCTCCCATAGGAACGATCTGTCATGAATAAACTTTATCCTCAATAACTCTGTTGTTTTTCAACCGAATGCCACGAAATTTGATATTTATGAGTTTAATATGCTTCTTGATACTTCAACCAAGTTTGATCTGAATCGGACGACTATATCATATAGCTCCCATAGGACCGATCGGTCATGAATAAGGTTTATCCTCAATATCTCTGTTGTTTTTCAACCGAATGCCACGAAATTTGATATTTGTGAGTTTAATAAACTTCTTAATACTTCAATCAAGTTTTATCAGAATCGGTTGGCTATATCATATAGATGCTATAGGAACAATCGGTACAAAAAAAAAATTTTGTATGAAAAATTTTTTTCCTAAAGCTCAAAATTTTGAATTTGTAAATTTGGTATGTTTAATTTACAATAATGCTTCTGGTGAATTATATAGAGAAAATCTGCAAGGGTATACGAACTTCGGCACGGCCGAAGTTAGTCCATCTTTCTAGTTTTTTTTTGTTTTAATTTTGCGAACGTAACGTCACGCCAGATTGGAAATGCCCATATGTATAGCAACTACAAAATGTTACTACCTACATGGAAATAACGTTATTGCGAGAGTTGAAGGTGATAAACTTAACGAAATCGTTTGAGTCAAATAGTTATTTTAAAATCTTTTAAATTTAAGCCGGTTACACAAAATAAGCCAAGTAAATCCTGCACCTGGTAGACCCACTCAACGCGTTGACGGTACAATGCATGGAGGTTATACTGGCATAACAAAAGCTTAAATAATAATTAAAATAAACTGCTGTTGGAAAAATATCACGCGTTAAATAAAATAATACATATGTCGATGACCGATATGCCAGGAATCGAAAACTCTTTCAAAAATCATTAAAACGGCAGACAGACTGATAAGTCCATTCTGAAAAAGGTATGGAAATGCAACAACATTATAAAATGTTTTCGATCAAATGAACTAAAAGTAGTAGATATGATCATATTATCAATATCAAAAAAGCTAACCCCGGCCGTGTTGAAGTTTGTAAATCATATCGGCTACAAGATATCTTAGGTTCTGCAAATGTGAAATTCAAACCATAAAAACAATACATATAAGGAATTTCATTTTGCTGCTCTCATGTTTCAGGTCGAACCCGCATTCATTTCGATGGTTGGAATTGACATTCCATATAGCTATACGAAGATCTACTTGCATAATTTGTTCACTAACAACATTATCATGTTTAGTAAATTAGTTGTAAGCTCAGACTGTTTTACTAGTGGTTGTTCGATTCTGTCCAGTGCTGATTTTTCTTGTGTAACTGTCTCACCTCGTAGTGCATGTGCATAACTCACTTGATTTGAGTATATATTCTCTTGATTTGGTTTTGCTTGTATGTTAAATGTTGAAGTCAGTCACGATGAGCAGTTGTTAATATTAATGTTAATTCTGTAATCTTTATAGCTAGTAGCATGATTCTCATTGCAGTTGGCACAACTTGCTGGTTCATTTTTTCCTTGGGACAGTTGACGCTTTGGTGATTTTCAGCACATTTAACGCATTTGTACCGCTTATTGCAGTATGTTTTGCACCATGTCATTCATATTTCTTGGCGGTTCAACTCTAACATTTCTTGATTGTTGTTGTTTGGCTCTAAGTCTATAAAGAACATAAGTAGTGGCTCCTTGGTGATACGACTCTTTATGTTTTGAATTCTTCTAACAACATTACATTGTACTTCAATAGCGCGTTTTATTGACTCAGTTTATGTGGTGTGATGAATGTTTTTAATAACAACTCTAAATGCCCTTTCATGTTT
The DNA here is from genome assembly GCA_018150375.1 of Drosophila sturtevanti. NCBI lineage: Eukaryota > Metazoa > Arthropoda > Insecta > Diptera > Drosophilidae > Drosophila > Drosophila sturtevanti. Next base: position 197,008 of record JAECWJ010000322.1, on the reverse strand, counting down.
AAGCTGAAATGTGTGATGCTTTAATTTATCAACCTTTAACATTTTAATTATATCCCTATATTTTTGAATACTTTTTAACATAATCCGAATATGACCATCTCGCTGTGATTTGTAAGTAAATTCTGTGGCCTCTAAGTATGAATTGAGGTATTTAAGCAATCCATTTATATCATTCACATTGGACACGAAAATTGGAGGTGGCTTGCCGCTTTCCATTTCTTCAACTGGCTTTGGGTTTAGAGTGGTGTCATCTTCTGTGTCAGCTAAAAGGGCTAAGTAGTTTGCTTGTTTGGATGTCGAAGATACGTCTAGAACCTTGACTTTTCTCACTAATGCTGGAGAATCTTCATTTCTTCTCTTCATGAAACGTGGATTAGTGGGCACTTTTTGCCTTGCTAAATTGTTGTCATCGTCGTCTGAAGTCATGATCTTTTGCTGCTTTACAGCAGCAAGCTTGTACCCGCTTAACAGTAAATTCTATTTCTAGAACAGGCGCTCGTTACTTTGCTGCAAGTTGTTGTTTGACGATTCTTGAGTTTTGTTTGGATTGGTTTATTTCTTTACGAACTCTTTATATTTAAAAATATTCCACAGATTTTTCTATTTTGATCCTACTCTGGCAAGTATATATATATGCAATGATAATATATACATATAAATTAATTTTTATTATATGGAAACAGTAATCTCTTTCCTGATATTTCGTATAGCTCAACGGGCCATACTCGAGCGGGCAATGTAGTTATCGCTTCCGCTTTACAAAAGTTTCTACAATTTTATATTATATATAATTCTTATAAAATTAACATTTTTATATTCTTTATAATTTTTTTTTCTTAAATTCTTTTGTTGTACGCTGTGTAGCGCTGTCGGTAGAATTTTTTTTGGTCTGGCTTGATGCGCCAGACGGTACCGGCTTCTGACAGGCTGCTGGGGTGCCGTTTACGTTTAATTGTTTTAATTATAAGGCAAATTGGGGCATTGCCATTTATGCAGCCCGCTTGCATTGTTTCGCACCAAGGCTGTTCTTCGATATGTTGGAGGCGATCTATGTATCGTTGTCGGACTTACTCTTTCACCGTTTTGATCATTTCGTTGATCGAACGGTGTTGTTGTAGAAGTTTTACCCTGGCTCCGCTTCATTTATGTTTCGGTATTTTTATACCCTGTACCCATAGGGTACAAGGTATATTAAAGTCGCTAAAATGTATGTAACAGGCAGAAGGAAAATTTTCCGACCCCATAAAGTATATATATTCTTGATCAGCATCAACAGCCGAGTCGATATGACCATGTCCGTCTGTCCGTCCGTCCGTATGAAAATCGAGATCTCAGAGACTATAAGAGCTAGAGCAACCAAACTTGGTGTCAACATCCTAGTGTATACGCAGATCAAGTTTGTTTCAAATTTTTGCCACGCCCACTTCCGCCCCCGCAAATTAGAAAAAACTATAACTAGAGTTGTATTAAAGCTACAGTATTTTTTGGTAGACTCAATTATATAGTCAATATGTACCATCTGACCGATTTTGACAGAAATCGGTCAATAAATATCGGAGATATACGTATATATGTTTTGTACTGAAATTCTATGGGCAGCAGCAACTGAAATGTGTGAGCGAGATAGCATGCGCACATTGCTTTGTACCAAATGATGCATTAGTTTCGTTCACTGTTACGAGTGAGCGAGAAAGCATGCATTTGCTGTTTTGGCTTGTTAAGAGAGTTTTATGAAAAATTTTATTCAATTAATGAGGATTGCGAAGGAGTCTGTTTAAATGAAATATCCTTTTTTTGGTACAGGGTATACTCCAAGTCGGCAGGGACGACTTGCTTACTTCATTTTTTTTCTATTGTCGCTCCCGATACTCCGTTATCGTTTGCGGCCTTGGTTCTTCGTTTGGAAATAGCTCCAGGTACTCCTGGATGAAAAGTGCTTCCCTTTGCTCAATAGGAGTGTCAGCCAGTTTTGGCTCATATATTTATTCCACTTTTATTATTTGTTATACTTTCCTTTTAACGGCTTTTTAAGTTTTCCGTATCCGAAGATGAAAGCAAATGCATTTTTCTTTTTTGATAGTTAGGTACATATATATAAAATGAACAAAGTTTGAGCAGCGCTACCTCTACTCATAACTTGATAGTGGCATGTGACATTTTAAAGCAACAAAACGAAACTTTATAACCAGCCCCAAAGTCGGGCTGACCATGCAAAGTAAAGCTGATCATGCATATTCTAAGCTTTAGCACGTGCAGAGGCGTATATGGCATATTTTTCGTGAGGGTGGAATTAGGCGGTCATATTCCTTAATTTTTTTGTTGAATTTAATTAAATTATTTAGTTGCGTCTGCATTTTTTGAAGAAATCAATGAACATTAGCAACTTTGATTAATATTTGGTCACAATAAAGTATAACCTTTCTTCGGTTTTCACTATCTTAATTTCGTATATGTCACTCGAGGAAAAAAAAAAAAAAATTAAAAATCGCAATTATAAAAATCAATAATAAAAACTAGAAAGATGGACTAACTTCGGCCGTGCCGAAGTTCGTATACCCTTGCAGATTTTCTCTATATAATTCACCAGAAACATTATTGTAAATTAAACATACCAAATTTACAAATTCAATATTTTGAGCTTGAGGAAAAAAAGTTTTCATACAAAATTTTTTTTGTACCGATTGTTCCTATAGCAGCTATATGATATAGCCAACCGATTCTGATCAGACTTGGTTGAAGTATCAAGAAGCATATTAAACTCATAAATATCAAATTCCGTGGCATTCGGTTGAAAAACAACAGAGTTATTGAGGATAAGCCTTATTCATGACCGAACGGTCCTATGGGAGCTATATGATATAGTCGTCCGATCGGGATGATTCCGAGGTATACAATGCCTGCAGCAAAAAGGAGCCTATGCTGAAAATTTCAGCTCTGTAGCTCTTATGGTCTCGGAGGAGAAGCTGTTGATCCAGACAGACGGACAGACGGACATGGTCATATCGACTCGGCTATTCATGCTGATCAAGAATATATATACTTTATATAGTCGGAGATGCTTCCTTCTGTGCGTTGCAAACTTCTGACCAAAATTAATATACCCTCTGCAAGGGTATAATAAAGATGATTTGAATCATATTCTCAAAGTGGAGACATTTTTCATAATTTATAAAAAATTTACAATTTTTAGGAAAACTTGCAACTTTGAAACGGGATATTGGCCGAATAAAGCAACTTATCTTAAATATTTTTACTTTATTTGAAAAGTAGATCAATTTTTAGTTATGTGTAGTAAAAAATTTAATGAAATTTGAAACATTGAGTAAATTGGAGATATTTCAAAACAATATTAAATTATCGCATTTTTAAAACTTTGGTGGAGTTGAATCAACAGAGATTCACCGAGATGCACGATGAAACCATATACACGTGATAGAGGGAATATTCACCTTTCAGACCTATATAGTGTAGTCTTGCGCATTTTTGCGCAAATTTGCTAAAAATCGAGAAAACCAATGCAACCTCGCGTAAAAAACGCGTTCCAAGTACAAGAGCGCATGCAAATTTGGCAGTAGCATGTGTGTAAAATGAAAATGAACCATCAATATAAAATAACCTAAAAAAAATCATAAAAAAAATATTTTTTTTTCGCAATTTTAATAATAAATTAAAACAAAACATTCAAATCATTAAAATTAAAAAACAAAGTTCATTTGTGATCAAAAAAGCGTTTTTTAAGCGAATTATAGGGGTAAATTATGCCTAGAAATATTTTTCAACTTTGACCTTGAACATCAAGGTAACCCGCGCACGTGGTACGTGCACGTGGCACGTGGTTCGGCAACAACTCAATTTGAAGGTTAAGGAATTAGCTATCAAATGCTTTTTAAATTTTAAAAATCGCTTCACTACTTTAGAAGATATGATTTTTGACAAGCGAAATGAGCGATGGCCCCACTGTGCGTCGTCAGTTTACCACATTCTATTACTTCGGTGTAAATTATAATAATTTGACTGTTGCCTTTCCTCTCTTTTCGTCGTACGAATGAAATTCACATTTTTCTCGTATACGATGAAATGCACGAATAATTTTGTGCCTGGGGTTTTATACTTTGCGAGTACTTTCATAGTAAATGAAAAGTAAAAGTAGGTAACATTCCTAATAGTCAATTAGGTATATTTACGTACTTGCCTGCTGATGCAGTTTTTTCTAACAAATTTATCAGCCTAGAAATTAGACTGATCTACATATGTGTGCCACTAATATGTGCGTGATGTAAGATAAATTTTTTAAATTTATTTGCATTTAAGTTTCTTTGTTAATTTCAATAACTTGATTGTCTTTAATAGGAAAGAAATCACTCTTGACACTTTTTATTATCATTTTTTTTCTTCATTTTTTAATTCAATTAACCATGTGCTTATGGTGGATTTATTACATAAGCGTCTCTCTACATTTCTGATAGAGTTCTTTAACCAAAATTAAAAAGGCCGACTGAGGTTAGGACCTGCCAATTTGTATCTCGTAAAAAGCAAAAGCTCTCTCTCCGGTGACTCCTAAAGTGAGATGCGATCAATGACAAAATTTATACAATAAGCTGCAAATGGTAGATTTATTACATAAGCGTCTCTCTACATTTCTGATAGAGTTCTTTAACCAAAATTGAAAAGGCCGACTGAGGTTAGGACCTTCCAATTTGTATCTCGTAAAAAGCAAAAGCTCTCTCTCCGGTGACTCCTGAAATGAGATGCGATCAGTGACAAAAATTTACAATAAGCTGCAAAACGTAGCTTTTTTTTGTTTTCGTTGTTTTCTTTTTCCCGCCTACTAGAGGAGGTTTAAATTCACCAGCTGTTATAAAAAAAATAAAAAATTTTCTTAAAAAAAAAAAACAATTTAACTACCCGGACCATTACACCCTCGGTAGTTATAAAATGAATTACAGAAGTAATTTCCGTAATAATGATAGTAATGGCTATCAAAAGAATTACGGGAGACAAGGCCAAAATAGTGGAAATTATAGATATCATGGTAACTCCTCTAGAGACCAATACAATCAAAATAATTATAAGGTCCGTGTATCCCAGAGTACATCGGGGAACACTCCAAACAATTAAAATAAGTTAAATAAAACACACATTCATAAAATCAACGACGAAATTGTACCTAGCCATAAAGCTAGAAAAAATACTGTCGTATTTCAATTAGCTGAAACCTTTTTTTCCTAGTTCAAATCACAAATAACATTTATGCATATGTATTTGGTCCGGAAACCGGATCGATCATAACAATAAATTATTATAAGCCAAAATCAAAATTGGAGGAAAATGAACTAACGAAGTCCTTATACCCAAAGAAAATTAAATACAAAAACAAGTTGGAAAATTTATGACAGGCAACATACTCGAACCCTTAGTATCTGAATATTATAGCCCTTTCGCTTGTTCAGGTTTCCAGATTGTTCGCTTCATGCGATGACTATTTAGTTAACAATAGAACTAAATTCATTTCATCCATCACAAGCGATTCCTTATATGGATGATCTAATAGTTATTTGTTGTTCCGCCAAAACATATGCTTTACCATCATGCACTAAAATGTTAATTTTTTGTACACGATGAAAACGATATAGATCCAGCCAAATGATTCATCGCGGTTTACAGGCGTTTCTTCAAAGTCTTCGCCGATTATTCCTGACGAGTTCGATTATGTAAGAATAATTCTTTTGAACGAACAGTTGTAAAGACTGTAAAAGGTTGTAAAGGACTTAAAAATTAAAGTATAGAAAGTCACCAGGCAACGAATTAAATAAAATAAATCCTGTGCAGGTAAAGAACAAGAGTCTTTGCCAAGCCCAACAATACGAATTCGTCAATATTGGTGAGGTACGAAAATTATTTACCTTGCATATTGTAGCATGTTGCGATTACTGTATTAAGTGAAACATATTAATAATATAATGTAACGCTTTGTTACTAAATTTATGTATACCATATTTATGTATACAACATTCAAGTGTCATGCCATGAGTGCATGGCACTGGATATTGCTGAGTCCGCAGAACTTACATGTGCGACCGTTTGGTTCCCAAGCAATATGATACATCCTCACTCTGCCGCTAAGGCCAGCGCAGCTAAGCAGTCTTAGCTATAAGCAAATATTGGTAAAGAATTAAGAACAGCCACAGAAAGGAAAAGACATGCATTGTCTAAAACCTAAATGATTCTAAAAAAGAATAAATAAAATTAAACAAAACTAAACTAAAGGAATTGTCGTTGGATTCATTGGCGAGTCACTACAATATGTATAACAAATATAATATGTCACTTCAAACATCAAAATAAAGTGATTGCGAGAATTGAAATCAGTGATCGGTAAACTAAACGAAAACGCTTGACTTAAGTAGTTATTTCAAAGCCTGTAAATGCAAACCGGTTACACAAAATAAGCCAACTGAAACTTTCACCTTGGGCAAATTTTGCAATAAAATATTGAAATCAATATACCTACTCAACGCGTTGAAACCATTTAATAATGTAAAAGAAACAAGCAATTTTGTACAAATAGCTTATGGAGCTTATACTAGCATATCGAAAGCTTAAATAATAGTTAAAAGAAATTGCTGTTGGAAAAATATCATGTGTTAAATAAAGTAATACATATGTCGATGACCGTTATGCCAGAAATCAAAAACTATTTTAACAATCCTTGAAACGGCAGACAGAGTGATTGGCCCATTACTTAAATCTGAAAAAGAAACTAAAACGCAACAACATTGATATCCGACATTATAAAATGTTTTTGATCGAAAGATAATAGATATTGAACTAAAAGTAGGAGATAAGATCATATTATCGACATCAAAAAAGCTAACCTCGGGCGTGTCGAAGTTTGTATTTCATATTGGCTTTAAGATTTTGAAGGTTGTGCAAATTTCAAATTCAAAAGCAACATAAGGAATTTTAACTCGCCCCACCCGGGTTTATCTCTACCTATATCATCATTAAGATGTGATATGCATATATTACGAGCTCACTGTGCTCAGCACTATGTCCATTTATAATTCATATATCCCAACAAACATAAATATAAGAACTTAGTATAAGTAGCAAGTACCGCTTTACTAGTATAACGGCTTACTCGCTGCTTATACATAAGAGACATACATGCATATGTTCGTTTTACATATTACATATAAAACCAAAAAACATGTAAAGAAGGCAGCGCTGCCACTGCAGACCGCGCCGTCTTATTCTAAGTAATATTTAAGATCAATAAGCAAAAATCAGAACAATAAAGACTTTGGGAGCGATAGCAACAGTCGCTCCAAAAACTTCAATTAAGTAAATCAAAGTATTTATTGTACATGGCGACCGTGACAGGACCTAGGATCTAGGGCACAGGATCTAGTACCATAGCACGACATAGTACCTAGGATCTAGGTCGAAGGATCGACCACGACATTGAAGGACGAGGCATACTTCAAACAGAAATTATAACTAAAATAAAAAAACGCAGTGAGTATAGTGTGATGTGCGGAAAAAGAAGCGGAGTGGTTAACAGACTAAAAGCCAGAAAGGCAGAACTGCTAAAGCTGTTAAACAGCCGTTGAACTCGCCTTACTGCGAGTACACTTGTGCAGACAGCACCGGTGCCCCAACATATAAAGAAGCCTGTGCAGCCAGCACCAGCACCGTCCGGCGCATCAAGCCGGACCACGGAAAAGTGAACCGACAGCGCTCCCAAGTGCGCACAACTTATCAATAATTATATTAAATGCACTGTGTTAAATACTAAAATAATGAAAAATTTTTGCAACAAATTGTAAAATTGAGCGACATAAAAGTTGCCCGATTAGAGTTTGGCATCAAAACCATACGAAAATATCAAAGAAGCTAACTTCGGCCTTGCCGAAGTTTGTATACCCTTGCAGATTAATTGATTACTTTCTCCGTCATATCGGATTCAAGATATTTTAAAAATTGGAAATATAAAATTTAAAAAAATTTGAACCAAAAAAAGAAACAGTAAGAAAAACTTCGAGTTTGCCAACGGCCGGATTTGAAACTCCGCTCACGTCATTTCTAGAATCGATCTCTACCTATTGCGCTACCAAACTTAAAATTCACGGCCTCGCTATTTCGGTATACATTGCAAGCGTTCAGCTTCTCGCTCTCTAAAGTTTCTGACGAATTCTAGAAAACAACAACACAATACAAATAGTTTTCTGTCTCTTTCTGTTTCGCACTCAGCTTGTAGTTTTTCAAGCACGTGTTCGCATATATGTATGTATGTATGTTTGTATGTTTCCATGTATGTTGTTTGTGTACGCATATATAAAAGCAAATATAAACGTATTTAATTGGCTGCATATGCATACATACTGATGCTGATGGGGGTTGATTCATTGATTTTATTGATTTATGTCGGTGTTTATTATCCGATCTGGTTCAAACTTACTGATATGATGTAAAAGTATAATTCTCATCTGTTCACCAAATTTGGTTGAGATATCTTAAAAAAACAAAGTTTTTCTCACAAAAACATACTTTTTCTGATGGGGGTTGATTATTGATTTTATTGATTTATGTCGGTGTTTATTATCCGATCTGAATCAATCAGCAATCACTTGCTGGTAAGGTGTAAAAGCAGAATTGTCATCTATGTGCCAAATTTGGTTGAGATATCTTAAAAAACAAAAAAGTTTTTCTTACAAGAACTGTTTTGAACAACTCACATTTTGACCGAGGTACCTCTGATCTTTCCTATTTTTCTATAACTTATAGTTGTCCGATCCGACCAATCTTTAAACTTGATTTGGATAAATCATCAATGAAGAGAATGATATGACTTTTATTCACGTAGCTCAAAATTTAAGATCGATTAAGTATGTAGAAACAGACAGACGGACAGACGGACATGGTCATATCGACTCGGCTTTCGATGCCGATATATACTTTATGGGGTCGGAAACGATTATTTCTATGCGTTACAAACATCTGACCAATTTTATTATACCCTCTGGAAGGGTATAAATATAGGTAGGGATATATGTAAATACAAAAAAAAAAAGAAAAAAAACAATACAATAAAACTCGATCTAACTTAAAATTTAAATTTAACATCAAAAGAAAATTTTTTAAGTAAAAAGAGAATATAAATAATCATGCCATTTTGAACAATTTCCAATATAGATATATAGAATCATCTATAGATATAGATTTTATATATAGTACAATACATAGTATATATATACATACATGTATGTATATATATATATAGGTATATGGTTTCATATTTGAAAACTACATAAATATGTTTCTGTTTAGAATTTATCGCCAACAATATTAACCATATTGTTCACGCCAACGGTGACCAGGAGTAGCGGTGGGGAAAATTTGTGGCCAGGTGCCGGACGGGCACACTGGCGAGTGATCGGCAAATTCAATGGTAGCCGAAGTCGTCAAACAGTCGAAAACGGTCGAAGTTTTATTTGGTTGGTCTTGCCTTTTTTTCATATCTATACACTTTAATGTAAATTTACTCTCACGCCACATATGTAGGTTCATACTTGAATAAATAAATGAATCCATATACAAACCGGAAAAAACGAAGCCTCCGTTTTTTTATATTTCCTCTGCCCAAGGCCGATTTAACAACAGGGACTGGCCCCGATATTGAATAAAGCAAATTATCTAGCTGGATCAGAGCTCCGCCCTCCTACATTTTCATTGGTCCTTCGAGCCAGATACATCCTTCCGCTTGCCCCAGCATTTGCCCTGGTGGAGTTTCCAATAAGTAGACAAATTTCTTATTCAAATTTAATTCAAAATTTCCTCATACATACATACAGACTTGCAGTGAAAAGTTCCCGCTTTTCCCATAGCAACTTTTCACTCTGAATTGTATGGACATATGTACATGTTTCCCAGTCCTTGGTGTTTATTGTCCTGTTCACTTTTTCCTTCCTGAAATACATATCTTGATCTTAGTACATATATGTACATATCTAGGGGAGAGTGCCCGGCTGTGGGCCAGGGTCCAGATGCGGGCCACCCAATTTTTTCGAGCATGCTTTTGAATTGTGGGCTCAAATTTCTGTCATGGGTTTCTATCATTGTTAGGTACTTTTTTCAATGATATCCGTCTATACTAGCTATCGAGTTCAAAATCAGAAAATAAAGTTTTTCTTTCTGTTTTTTAAATTGAAAATTTTTTATGAAAAACGAGTTTTTAAATCTGAGGCAATGGATTAAAAAATAGTTTATTTTTTATATTTTGTCATCCAAAATTTAATTCCGCAGAAAAGTGCCGTACACAAGATATTTGAGGCTTTTTTGAAAATGCTATAGTGGCCCAGTTGCCGGCCACACTAGGGGCCCCCATGTGGGCCAACCTGTTTTTTGCTTATGAAGCATTTTGGATCACATGGAATGAAGCAATCAGTGCTAGCGGACTTTCAATTCCCCGGTTTTTCCTTTATCCGCGCAAAAATATGCATTCTTGCTTTTTGGAGAACGTTTTGGATGGAACTGTCGGATTTGCTAATCAATCTGGTTGAATGACTCAGAATGTTTTAATTCAATAGTTATATGCACCATTTCATTCGATATACAAAGCCATCGAGAAATCGGCCTGTCCTTCTGCTTTTGGACAACCAGAGTTCTCATTTGTCTATAGAAGCACTGGATATGGCTGCCGAAAACGGTGTTCACATTCTCTCGCCATAAACTGCAGCCACTTGACAATGTTGTTGGAATATAATGGACAATAATGTTGGAAACCTTAAAAAGTGTTGGTTTTAATTGCCTTTTGTCTTCTTTTTTTTACTTTTCATAGGTTTTACAAATCCAACATATTCAATCAGGCTGACTTCGTTTCAACCGTTGAACAAAATGTGCAGGAAGTTTGCGTGGAACGTGATGTTTTAGACGATTCCCCTTAAATTTTTTGTTTATTTTTATTGTAAAGAGTCTATCAAATATAAATAAACAAATAATTTAACAATTTTGGGGGTTTTTCCAGGTGGCCCACATCTGGACCCCTTTTTTTTTTTGACAAGAAAAGTGACTTTCCAAAAAGCGTTATAAAAATTGTTGGGTTATAAATAGCACTATACTTTCTTAGGGAAAAAGTTGCGCAATTGAGCTACCTTTCCAACGATATATTCAATTCCACATTTGAGCAAGCCGTCTATATTTTATAGATGCGTAACAAAACCAGGCCCACAACCGGGCACTCTCCCTACATATATAAATATCCAACACATACATATACACACATACATACATACATACATACGTCTACACATACGGGAGTGCGGTTCCCGCCGAAAAACATAAAAAACCATCCAAGTGTTTAAAGTCCGATTTTTCCAATTCCAATTCCAGTTCCGGCATTTTGATTAAAAAAGAAAATCGCGAGTTTTTTTTCTTTTTGTTTTTCTGAAGTTTTCACTAGTGCGCTGGCGCGGCTTATATACAGCCACATACTTACATATGTACATACATACGCATATAATATATGCACTTGCAATTCATACATACGGGCATTGTGTATATAAGCCGGTCGTGCATATTCTGGTGTTGTGAATTTTCCTCCAAATCGAGATTTGATTAATTTATTTTTCATCAACAAAACAAAAAAAACGAGCAGTGAGCTTTTTCACAGCTAACCATTCGTCAGTGATGCTCAGATGCTCAGTCACTGGTTCCGATTCTCAAAATAACAAACGAATTTACTAATTTTCTTTTTTTATGTGGATTTTAATTAAAATTAAAATTAAAATTAAAATTAAAATTAAAATTAAAATTAAAATTAAAATTAAAATTAAAATTAAAATTAAAATTAAAATTAAAATTAAAATTGAAATTGAAATTGAAATTGAAATTGAAATTGAAATTGAAATTGAAATTGAAATTGAAATTGAAATTGAAATTGAAATTGAAATTGAAATTGAAATTGAAATTGAAATTGAAATTGAAATTGAAATTGAAATTGAAATTGAAATTGAAATTGAAATTGAAATTGAAATTGAAATTGAAATTGAAATTGAAATTGAAATTGAAATTGAAATTGAAATTGAAATTGAAATTGAAATTGAAATTGAAATTGAAATTGAAATTGAAATTGAAATTGAAATTGAAATTGAAATTGAAATTGAAATTGAAATTGAAATTGAAATTGAAATTGAAATTGAAATTGAAATTGAAATTGAAATTGAAATTGAAATTGAAATTGAAATTGAAATTGAAATTGAAATTGAAATTGAAATTGAAATTGAAATTGAAATTGAAATTGAAATTGAAATTGAAATTGAAATTGAAATTGAAATTGAAATTGAAATTGAAATTGAAATTGAAATTGAAATTGAAATTGAAATTGAAATTGAAATTGAAATTGAAATTGAAATTGAAATTGAAATTGAAATTGAAATTGAAATTGAAATTGAAATTGAAATTGAAATTGAAATTGAAATTGAAATTGAAATTGAAATTGAAATTGAAATTGAAATTGAAATTGAAATTGAAATTGAAATTAAAATTAAAATTGAAATTGAAATTGAAATTGAAATTGAAATATGAAATTAAAATTAGAATCGGAATTGAAATTTAAATTGTTGATGTGATAAAAATTCCGTATCCATGTCCGATTGTTATACAATCATCGAATTTATCGATTTTGATTTTTGATTCGAATTTTAATTTAATTTAAATTAAAATTGGAGTTAAGATTAAAATTAATAAATTGATAAAAAATTGTTTTTTTTTTTTAAATTCATTTTTTCGACCGAAGTGGTTAAGTTGTCGGGTCCCGAGAGCAATCGACCCCAATCCTGCCCCCGAAATTCCGAGCAAGGATACTTTTGCCCCGACGCCAAGTCTCGGTCGTATTTCGGTATACAAAAAAAAACAATTAACCGAATACCGCTCAAGATCCAAATCTGTTGATACCACTTTCGCTCGTCCGTTCAACATTTTTTGTGTCCGATTCATCTATCCATACGCTACATTCGTTCCTACTTTCCATCCATTTCCTGCACCAAGTCCATATATTGATATTATTTTTTATACATAATTTTTATATATAACTTACATTATTGCATAACTTTCATATACACATATCCACAATATTCCATACATAATTATTTATAACCATACACATTCCTAGTATTTTATACGTTCCACATTTACAGTCCACATTCTCTAGCACTGTCCTCCGCGGTCTTAGCTCCGTTCCTTTTTTGTTATTTTTACCTACGTTAGGTTGGTTAGCGCCGGTGGAGAAATTGTTTCACCTCGTATCCAAGACCAGAGGCGAGGCTAATGCAATCGTGTCTAGCTCACCTCTTACCAACGACGGTTTTCACGTGGTATGGGAGAATCTGAATGCTCGGTTTGAAAATAAGCGACAGTTAGTAGCTACTCAGACAAAAATTCTATTCAACTTGTCTCCAGTCACGCATGAGACGTGTACTGCCCTCAAGGATCTGCAAACAACCATTCAAGGGTGTTTGACGACTCTGGAACGGTCCGGAGTTAGTACGGAAAATTGGGATGTACTGTTGGTGGCCCTCTGCACATCAAAGCTACCCCACTCCACTCCGTCGGTTTATGGGAACAATCCATTCCTAACAAGACCGACTTGTCCACGTGGTCCGACTTAAACAATTTTTTGGTCGACCGGTACCGCGTCTTAGAAACCCTCGAAGACCGAAAATCGAGCTCTACATCCCAACCTCTTCCATTCGCTGTCCGAAGATCCGCTCCACCCGCCAGATTTCAAGCACTGAGCACTCAGGTGACTGTGGCGCCAGTGTCCTGTAAACTGTGTGGGAGAGAGAATCATCCGATTCGAATCTGTCCAAAATTCTTAAATATGTCCGTTCCGAATCAAATGACAGCCATCAAGCAGCAAAAACTATGTCTGAATTGTTTCGCCCGCGGTCATCAGTTACGTGACTGTCCCAGCGCCCACAGTTGTCATAGGTGCAATGAGCGACATCATACGCTGCTGCACCGGGCACCGTCTGCCGTTCCTCCAGCAGCGAATCCCTTCCGAACGCAGCCCACCGCGCCTCCAACGCGCACTGATTCCGGTGAGAGCCCTTCCTCGAGTCACCCCATCCATAATTTCCTGGTTTCCGCCCCACGCAAGGGCTTACTTGGGACCGCTATGGTGACCATCCGTCATCTAGGGACCGAATTCTTTGCTCGAGCGTTAATCGACACTGGTTCGGAGGGCACCTTTGTGTCACAAAGAATGTTTAACCTGGTGAAACTACCGTTTCGTGTGATCGACGCGCAAATCAGTGACATTTCCGAATGCGTGGCGGCTCGCGCTCAAAAGCTGTGTCAATTGCGACTTGTGTCTTCGCGGGAACCAGTAAACGTCTGCTTTCGTCCTGCCGAATCTGGCCGGCTCCCTTTTGTCCTGTCCGATTCCCGCGACATTAGAAGGAAACATCACGGGTATAGCCTTAGCCGACCCCCACTTCAATCAAAGTTCCAGCATTGATTTGCTGATCGGTGTCGACCTTTTCCCCCAAATCCTAAGGGAAAGGATCAAAGTGGACATATGCGGTTCTCTCGTCGGCCTTGAAACTATATTTGGGTGGGTTCTATGTGGACCCATGGCCAAGTCTCCCACTCCTTCGTCATCCATTCTGGCCGCAAGGGTCACTGTAGTCCCAAGCAACATGAGTTTGGATAAGTTGCTTACCAAATTTTGGGAGGTGGAAGATCTTCCAGTAAAACCGGAATAGGAAGATGATAGAAAGTGCGAAACCCATTTCCGGGAGACCACCAAACGAAGGGAGGACGGGCGGTTTGTAGTGTCCTTACCCTTCAAAGACCCAGAAAACATAGACTTAGGGTATTCCAGATCCATCGCCATGGCTCAATTCCTCAGGAATGAGGCTCGCCTAGGCAGGACCCAAGTTTTGAAAGAGCAATACGAAGCAGTCCTGCGTGAATATGAGAAATTAGGGCATATGATTCGCGTTCCACCCCCTGCTGATTCCAAAAATTTCTATTTGCCCCATCATGCGGTGTTTAAGCCCGAAAGCACCACGACGTAGAGAGTTTGCGGCAGAAATCCGTTGACTGTCCGAAAGCCGTCCGATTCCCTCCTCAAGTTCACTGGCGAATCTGAATCCATTTCTAGACCAGCTTGGTATCCTTAGCTCTTGCGGGCGCCTGTGGGCCTCCGAATCGCTCAGCTATGACGAGCGCCATCCCATCCTCCTGCCGTACAACGCTCGTTTGACTCACCTCCTAATCGATTTCGTCACCCTGCACGGCGGTAATCAGTTAATGGTGCGAGTGCTGCGAGCAAAATTTTGGATATCCAAGGTGAAGAATGCAGTGAAGGCCCACGTCCGTGGATGCAAGTTTTTCCATATAGAATTCCACATCAATGGCACCTCCTTCTCGCCAAGTAGCCCGTCGCCACCCCCAGGGGGAAACGCCTACCGTGCAGTGTCGACACGTGCCGTGCGGAAAAACGGCTGCGGGCTGTCCTTATACATAAATGCTGCGCAAATTGTCTGGCCCACGAGCACTCGGCAGGATCTTGTTGGAGTTCGGCGGGATATCGCCGCTGTGGAAGAGCCATAATCTACTTCACACGGTCGAATCAGGAGTCAGTAGAGCCTCACGAGCGCCAACCCGACCATACCGGACGCCGGCACGTGGCACGACAGATGGCGAAACCGCGGGCAGCACCTCTCGAGAGCCTACACTAGCGTCTCTGCTGCACCTGCGGACGATTCACGTCTCGCCAACATCGGTGGTCAAAGTCGACAATGGCGAGAAGGAGGTCGAGGCCCGCGTTCTGCTGGACGCCTGCGTCCCCGATAGCCGGATCAGTGCGGCCTTCGCCGCGGATCTCGGATCAGCGGTAGCCCCAGTGGGTAAAGTTAAAGCCTGCCATGCCATCATCCGCTCCCGGAAAGAGTCCGGCTTCCAGAAGGAGGTTGTGCTAAAGGTAGAAAAGAAACTCCACATTCGCACGCACTCCCAGCCGGGAGGTTCTCGCCGCAGTCCAGGGAAGGTTCGCCACGCTGGTCTACGCGGATCCCGGCTATTACCATCCGGCGGAAGTGGCATTGGTGCTTGGGGCAGATATCTACCCGGAGGTGGATGGATTATCTCCGGCTCCTGCGGCATCTAGGCGCTCCCGGACGATGCCGCTGACCAACTTCCCATTTTTGCATTTGCGCACCGGGATATTGCAACTTGTTGCAAGGGACGCGGTATGTTCCAACAGATTTGTGGCCAGGTGCCGGACGGGCACACTGGCGAGTGATCGGCAAATTCGATGGAAGCCGAAGTCGTCAAACAGTCGAAAACAGTCGAAGTTTTTTCGTTTGGTCTTGCCTTTTTTTCATATCTATACACTTTAATGTATATTTACTCTTGCGCCACATATGTACATACTTGAATAAATAAGTCAATCCATATACAAGCCGGAAAAAACGAAGCCTGCGCTTTTATATATTTCCTCTGTCCAAGGCCGATTTGGACTGGGACTGGCCCCGATATTGAATAAAGCAAATTATCTAGCAATGATTATTAAGAGCTCCGGCCTCCTACATATTCACATATGTATAGATATATATTCAATCTTGGTCTATATATCATATATATAGCAATTTATTTTTGCTGCTCACATTTACTATAGCTTAACTTTAACATAATGTAAGATTCATAAATTGAATTTTAAAACATTTTTCTAGACTATTTCATTTACATTTTTTTCCGAATGAATAATAACAAATTTAGTACAAAGTATACAAAGTGCGCAATAGGTGCTTAAAAAAGGGATATGCCTTAGCAAGGCAAATGACCTTGATAAAATATAAAAATAATAATTTTATAATATAAAATGTATAATGTAATGAATATGCCAAAATAAAAAGAGTAAAATTTGTAAATTAATGTATAATGTAAACAATATGCAACATAATAATAAAAATTAAAAACCGAGAATAACAAAGCATTATGAGGTCAAGAGAGAATACCCAAAAACTTGTCAAAAAAATATATAGAAGATATGGAGTGGCAACAAATACATGCCACATTTCTAGAAATAAAGGAAAAATTCAGCAAGTTGTATAAATGTATCTCGCAATATAGAAATATTCTTGAGGACACTGTTAGCAAACACGCTAAGGCCTAAGTTTCATGTTTGAATGAGGCGAGAATATTAATACAAAACAATAGGGAAAACCTAAATCAAAAACAGTGGTCATCAGTGTCCAAATTATTGCCCAAATTTCGATCAAATTTAGTATCAGTCCAAAGGAAGTACAATTTAGAAATATCAATCCCAATTATTTTAAATACCCTTTTAACAGCAGAAACTGATAAAGACCAGGAAATTAAAGATTCCTCAGAGGAATATGATTCAGAAAGCAGAATCGGCCCAGAAATAAAAAAAGGATTTACAAGACTTAACAATACCTGCGGTAGTAAAACTACCCGACATAACAGAATCAGATTTAGGGTCAACTTCGAGTGTAGTAGAACAAAAACTAGTAATAATGGCGCAAAACAATATTGAATTTATAAATACTGCATCAAGGATTATACCGGATTTCAACGGTAAAGCTGAAAACTTACGCAGTTTTCTGGATGCATTGGAGATTATAAAAGCAATACAGGGTGCACTTGAACCATTAGCTGTGTCTTTAATAAAAAACAAAACTAAACCACCAGCTAGAAATATAATAAGCAATGAGAATACGGTTGAACAAGTAATCAACAAACTCAAAACTAATGTTAAAGGTGAGTCAGTTGACAATTTATCTGCAAGATTATTGAATCTTACGCAAAAAACAAGACACCTAACCTATATACCCAGAAAATTGAAAACTTAGCTAAGTCTCTAGAGGGAGCATATATCGAAAACTATTATACCCTAGAACAGGCAAAATCGTTTAGTACCAAACAGGCGGTACCAACAATGAAGAAAAATTGCTTAAATAAAGATGTTAAGACAGTTGAACGAAGCTGCCTACATTGAAACATCTAATGATATACCATATAATAACTACTCACCGCGCGGTGGAAACCGCGGTCAAGGTAGATATATGGGCCGTAACTGTAACAGACGCGGCCAACGGTATAATAATAATAACCGTAATTACAATAAAACCAACTCTAGAGGCGACTCGAGAAGAAGTGGCTCAAATAGTGGAAACAGAGGAAACAACCAGGTACGAGTTACACAAAGTACCTCGGAAAACACCCAAACCCCCTTGAGCAATTAATAACAAAAGTCTTTAAAATAAATCTAAATCTCAGCAGCACAATAAAAATACACAATCAAAAAAATAATAAACCCTTAACTTTACTAGTGGGTACTGGAGCTAACATATCAATACTAAAAGATAATAAAACTATGTTCTGAAATAAATCAAAATTTCAAAACAAGCATATCAGGAATTGGTCAGGGAACAATAACCACAATTGATATATTATTCGATTATTTCATAATCAGTCACGACTTTCAAATAGTCCATAAAGAATTTCCAGTACCATGTGACGGAATTCTGGGACTTGACTTTATTCGAAAATTTAATTCCATAGTAGATTATCACAATGATGAATTAATACTAAAACCCCAATCTCTTAAGTACCAAATACATGTGCCACTATTAAACAATGAAATGGACAATTCCATATTGTTACCAGCAAGGTCGGAAGTTTTAAGAAAAATTACACTTTAGACAAACGAAGATACTGTATTAATACCAAATCAGGAAATTCATCCTGGGGTATTAATAGCTAACAGCATCGTAACGAGTAACAATGCAATAGTTAGAATTTTAAATACAACAGGTAAAAACATAAATATCAAAAACCCAAACATTAAATTTGAACCAATAGAAAATTACGAAATTAAATCATTTAGCAGTAACAAAACCTATAGAATAAAGGAAGTCTTAAATAAATTAAAGTTCCCAGATCACGTAAAAACAGAACTTACTGAATTGTGTACCAAATACATATACATATTTGGTCTCGAATCAGAAGCAATATCAAGTAATAATTTTTACAAGCAAAAATTAAGGTTAGCAGACAAAATCCCAGTATATATAAAAAACTATCGAAATGCGGAAACAAAAAAACCAGGAATAAATAGACAAGTAGAAAAATTAATAAAAGATGGCATAGTTGAACCATCTATATCTGAATATAACAGCCCACTCCTCCCTCTTGGTTCCTAAGAAATCACTCCCAAATTCGAAAGCAAAAAAATTGCGTCTAGTAGTGGATTATCGGCAAATAAATGAAAAACTTCTAGCAGATAAATATCCATTACCTAGAATAGAAGAAATATTAGATCAACTAGGAAGAGCAAAATATTTTTCGTGTCTGGACCTCATGTCGGGATTCCATCAAGTAGAACTGGAAAATATATCTAGAAATATAACATAATTTTCTACGAGCATTGGACAGGCTCATATCGCTTCACGCGATTACCCTATAGTCTAAAAGTAGCCCCCAACTCATTTATGAGAATGATGCAACTTGCTTTCTCTGGTCTAGGACTATCGCAAGCTTTTCTATATATAGATGATTTAGGGTTATCGGCTGTTCTGAACAGCACATGTTCAGAAATCTGACAAGTATATTTGAACTTTGTCGAAAACATAACCTTAAATTAAATCCAGAGAAATGTTCATTCTTTATGCACGAGGTGCCATTCCTTGGCCATAAATGTACAGACCATGGTATCCTTCCGGATGATAAAAAAATATGATGTAATTTAAAACTTTCCAACTCTGACAGATGCAGATAGTGCACGACGTTTTGTCGCTTTTTGTAACTATTACAGAAGATTTATTAATAATTTCGCACAATATTCATGTAATCTAAGAAAATTGTGCAAGAAAAATGTCAAATTTCAATGGACTAAAGAATGTGAAGAATCATTTTAATATCTAAAACCGGCATTAATGAAGCAAACATTATTGCAATACCCTGATTTTAGCAAAGAATTTTGCATAACCACAGATGCAAGTAAACATGCATGTGGTGCGGTACAATCACAAGACTGCAACGGTGCGGAACTACCAATTGCATATGCATCGAGATCTTTCTCATAGGGAGAAAGTAACAAATCGACTACAGAACCAGAGCTAGTAGCAATACACTGGGCAACAAAACATTTCAAACCCTATATCTATGGAAGGCATTTTTTAGTAAAAACAGATCATAGACCACTAATATATTTAATTTCAATGTAAAATCATACTTCAAAGCTTATAAGAATGAGATAAGACTTAGAAGAATATCAATTTACAGTTGAATATCTCAAGGGGAAAGACAATAACGTTACGGATGCATTATCTCGCATAAACATAGAAGACTTAATACAAATAAATAGAAATATATTGATGGTACAAACACAATCATCAGATGAAAAAATTAAAATGCATGAAAAAATAAATGAGCCCAATGTCTACGAAGTCGTTAGCAACAGCGACGTAAAGAAATTTGTAAAAATAAAAATGAATAATTACAAGTGCTTAATCAAAATAGGAAATCGAATTATTTATATAATATATATTTATATATTTTTAAAGATTTGTATTCTAATGAAAAATTCGATTTAGGTCAATTTTTTCAAAGCCTTATTTCAGAAGCCGGGATACACAAAATCATTAATTTAGAGATGTCACCAAGTGATCAGATCTTCGAATTTGTTACTTTAAATGAATTTAAAAATAAGGGCAATAAAAATTTTAAAAATATAAAAATAGCGCTATTACAAAAAGTGACACAAGTAGACAAAAATGACAAAAATCAAATTAATACAATCCTGTTAAAATATCATAACGATCCAATATAAGGTGGCCATACAGGGATTACGCGTACCCTATTAAAAATAAAGAAACTATACTATTGGCCTAAATGACACAAACAATTAAAAAGTATGTAAAAACGTGTGTAGACTGCCAAAGAGCTAAGACTACAACACATACAAAAGCCCCAATGATTATAACCAACAACCCAAACACGGCTTTTGACACTGTTTTAATTGATACCATTGGACCATTACCATTAACAGAGAATGGCAATGAGTATGCAATAACTATAATATGCCACCTTACAAAATATCTAGTAGCAATACCAGTAAAAGATAAAAGCGCAAAAACAGTAGCCAAAGCAATATTTTAATCATTTATACTAAAGTACGGTCCTATGAAGACGTTCATAACAGACATGGGTACTGAGTATAACAATTCACTTATTAATGACTTGTGCAAATATATGAAGATCAGTAATATATTAACAACAGCACACCATCACCAGACATTAGGAACAGTAGAAAGAAGTCATCGAACATTCAACAAATACATACGTTCATACATCTTAATTCAAATAGATGATGGGGACGAATGGTTGAAGTACTTCACATATTGTTTTAATACTACTCCATCAATGGCACATAACTAATGTCCGTATAAACTTGTCTATGGTAGATTTCCAAGGCAATTCACAGAATTTATCAGTTTATCGAAAATAGATCCTATATATAATTTAGATGATTTTGCAAAAGAATTTAAATTAAAATTACAAATAGCACATATAAAAGAGCAATGTCTATGATAGAAATAGAAAAACAAAAACGAAAAATAGAATATGATAAAAAGATTAATGATTTACAATTAGAAATAGGAAACCTAGTACTACTTAAAAACGACTCTGGTCATAAGTTAGCGAATCAGTATTAAGGACCCTACAAAGTAATAAAAATAGAAGATAGAAACAATATCATAATAAACATAGGAAAAAAGAAACCACAGAAAGTCAATAAGAATAGCCTAAGTTATTCAAAAGTTAAGTAAATGAAAACAACAAAAATTTTTTTTCTTATATATGCATATATACACAAAATTAAAATTTTACTATTTTCATCTTTATCGAAATATATGGACATACTTTAAAAAAAAAAAAAAAATTAATAACTAAGTCAAAAATAACTTCATGTTACGTTATTTTTCAAAAGGAGAGAGATGTGCTATGCATATATTGAGCGCTCACTGTGCTCAGCACTATGTCCATTTATAATTCATATATCCCAACAAACATAAATATAAGAACTTAGTATAAGTAGCAAGTACCGCTTTATTAGTATAACGGCTTACTCGCTGCTTATACATAAGAAACATACATGCATATGTTCGTTGTACATATTACATATAAAACTAAAAAACATGTAAAGAAGGCAGCGCTGCCACTGCAAGCCGCGCCGTCTTATTCTAAGTAATATTTAAGATCAATAAGCAAAAATCAGAACAATAAAGACCTTGGAAGCGATAGCA
Organism: Drosophila sturtevanti; assembly: GCA_018150375.1. Taxonomy (NCBI): domain Eukaryota; kingdom Metazoa; phylum Arthropoda; class Insecta; order Diptera; family Drosophilidae; genus Drosophila; species Drosophila sturtevanti. The sequence continues at coordinate 174,668 of JAECWJ010000322.1, read as the reverse complement.
ACAGTCGCTCCAAAAACTTCAATTAAATAAATCAAAGTACTTATTATACAAAGTCGAAACATCTCGGTTTCGCTATCATGTTTTGCAAGCGCTCGGCGTCTCCCTTTCTGAAATCGCGTTCTACGTAAACAACAACAGAAATTTCTCATTCATACTCGGCTTCTAGTTTTGTCAAGCACATCATGAATATACAGATGTTGTCGTGAGTATCTGACCAATTTTATTTTATTATAAGAGTATGAACTCAAACTAAAAACTAAATCTGGCTTAGACTAGAGCTAACCCCGCTCGCAACATGTGTGCGGATAATTTTAACTCCATTGTTTATGAACATTCAATTGCAACATAACTTCAGGTTCTTTCTTATATATGTGTGTTTTTACGGACTACTTATTATATTCTACTTATAATATTCTATTTCTGCTGCTGCTCCAACACTACCCCTTCCGAAATCTAAATATATATTTTTTGTTAGACAGGTTAAACAATAATTTTTCGCAAATAGGTAATGAGTTTGTAAATTTGATATGTATGGTATCCTTATTTTGAAAGTTTTTAATACTAGCTTCTTCTAAGATATCGGTGACACTATTATATATGTTTGTCGAGAATTACACGACTGATGAGCTTAGCTTTTGCGAGTGTGACTGTTAGAATTAAATTTTGTAAGTCTGAAATGATCATCAAAGTCGGGTGTACCCTCAATGTCCCTTTTTTGTACTTATTGTATCGATAACTTTTAAAAATATTGAAAAATTAGCTTACTGAAATTATTTTATCGGAGATTGTCCTAATGGACCACTCTCCCTTTTATAAGAACAGACGTTCCCAGGTCTGCCTCTACCGTATAGTTTGTTTCCTAATCGCTTATTAGATTTGACCCATACCTTGTTGCCCACCTGATATTTTTTATCAGTTCTGCACCAATTCCTTTGCTCTAACTCTTTACATTGTGTTTTCTCGAGTTTTTCTCGAATGTCTATCTCCAATTCACCGTTCACCGAGTGAATCGTTCGGTTGTATTCTATTGTTGGCAATAATATTCGACTTCACTTCCTCGTGAAGAGACGTGTTTTCTTGAACTCTTGCTAACATCTACTGCTTTCGCCAATACCAATCGGGATTAATTTAAATTTTTGTTGTGAAATTCGGTATTTACTGCTTTGCTCTGTTTTCATCGCTTTTGTTACTATTTCGTTACTTGCAAAAGCAAAAACGAAACAATACATTGAAATTATTCTTTCGCACAACAACATAGATTTTATATCATTGTTGATGCGCTTTTATATTTGCTTTTGCTCTTGCGTTTGTAATCTTTACCGTTGCAAGTTGCTCTCGCGATCTCGTTCACGCATTTTTATTGCATGTGCAGTGTTTGTGGCTCTCCCATTTTTTCCATCTCTATTTTCCATCTCGCGTGTTAGTGATACGTGTGTCTGATTGTCTCTTAATTTTTTTCCATTTTCTCTGTTAGTTTGACCCAAATGTCGAATTTGCTTTAACTACTGAGCGAGTTTTTTCTTTGGTCTTTTTATTTTTTATACCAATTTACATTTTTATTTTTTACTAATACTAAATTGTATAAAATGTCTGTCTGCTCAAATGTTTGAACCTCCCTGCACCCCATAACGTATTTCTCTCATGTTGGCTGTGTGATAATGTCATGCATGTTAAATGTGCGGGCTACGTAAGGCGCCTTAAATGGGGCTGTGACTCATGCTGGGAAGTCGAAATCGAAATGAGGGTTTTCATGAGGCAGACCAGGGATAGATTCAAAAAACTGTCCACTGGTTTTCGTAAGTTCTATGATGAGCATAATGCTGGGGAAGCAGAATTCAACAATTACAAGTTGTTGAATGAGTCTCCTCCGAACAACAAAAACAAAAGTTCAAGCCAACAAAAGATCGGTAGAAAAATTTATATTAAAATATTCAAGGGCCATCTCTTCTTTTGAAATTAGTGTCCCAGTTGACACTGCAACAATTTTTGGCCGAGTCACATTTTAGTTAACGAATGGGCAGCGAAAAAGATAAACTCTGTCCGTAATAAGAATGGAAGTTCTTTGTATCTGATATTTTTGATTAATTCTTCCAACATCACACTTTATTGATATACCTTTTCGAGCACCAATTGTTGGTGTTAGTACAAAGCCTAGATCACGTAATTTTTATAAAGCCAAATTTCTTAAATTGAATGAGCTTATTCTTTCAACAGATTGGTCCCCTTTATACAATTGTTCAGACATGGATCTAGCTATTTCTATTTTTTACAATACTCTCGATTCGCTTCTTAGGGTTTGTGTCCCATGCAGGATGCCAGTGTTGTCTCATCGACCCCCCTGGTTTTCTCGTGAGTTATCTAACTTAAAGAATGTGAAATCGAGATATTATAAAAAGTACAAGAAATCGTGTCGCTGCTCGGATTTTATGAAGCTTAACACGCAATGCTATAAGAATTACCTTCAGCGTTGCAAATTTGAGTTCTAACAAAATCCGAAATCATTCTATAACTGTGTCAATTCTAAACGTAAGACGTCCGTTCTTCCATCTCGCATTTCTTTTGAAAATAATTCAGCGGACACTGATCAAGCAATTGCTGATTTGTTTACTGATTTTTTCAAAACGAGTTACTCCTCCACGGAATATCTAGCGAATCTTTCGTATCCTTACCAGTTGAAAAAGACTAATTGTATCTATAATCCTTTGGTTGATGAAAGTTCGCTACTTAGCGTGCTTAATTGAGTAAAACCGCTGTACTCTCCTGGACCTCTTCTGTAAGCCAATTTCAAAACTTTTTATATTGTCCGTTAAGTCTTTAACTTTTCCATCTATTTGGAAGATATCCTACATCATTCCTCTTTATGAGAATAGTAAGAAATCCGATGCAACGAATTATAGGGGTATATCTAAATTGTCCGCTATTCCTAAAGCGTCTGTAAAGATAATTACTTCTCAACTGCAACATTTTTGTAGCTCTATTATTTCACCAACTCAGCATGGGTATGTAAAACATAGACCTACAACTACTAATTTATTAGAATTTACATCTTTGACAGTCGAAGGATTTAAGAATGCAAGGAGGTAAGGCTTTTAATTCTGTTAATTATGCGCTACTTCTCTTTAAATTAAGTAAGATTGACTTTCCAAGCCCTTTACTTTATTGGATTCGAGAATATCTGACAAAAAGAACTCAAAAGGTTCAAGTCTTCATATTCTGGGTCCATCCATGTGACTTCGGGAGTGCCTCAGGGCAGTCATCTGGGACGTTTGCTTTTTACTTTATTCATAAACGATCTTCCCTCAGCCATAAATCACTCTCGTGTCTTTATGTATGCGGATGAAGTTTTTTTTCTTAGTTTTCAGGACATTGAATCCCCCTCTCGGATGCAATTTGACCTTCACAAGGTACAGTCTTGGTGTGAGCTTAATGAGCTCTCTCTTCCTTTACTAAAAACTTTCTATCTTATCCAAGTTAGTTCGTAACTAGATGTAGAATCCGTTTATTTGTCTGTGTTTTGTGATCTTGTTCCCACGTCTCGAGCCGTACGTTATGCGGTATGAGTAAAATGGGTGGGAGGTATGTGCATTTAGTCCACCCGTTGGAATTCACGCGAAAAAAAACAGTCAAACAGTATCATCTGTTTGAGCTTGAAATCTTTCCACTTTCGCATTTGAAGTGCTGTGCAATGGAGGTGTATTTGCGATTTGGATATTAAAATTGTTAGACAATAAAGATTCTATGGTTTCAGAGTTCAGTGACCGTTGGTTGACAGATTGTCTTAACTTTGGGGAAATGGTTAATTAATTGAACCAATGGGACTTTCACATCGACAATTGCCCGTGAAGCGATAGGCACCATAGCAAATTTAGAAAATTTTTCAAGACATGTCAGAAAAAGTATTTTATGCCGAGGATGAAATTGAATTGGTACCTAATAGATGTTTTTTGGGATGTCTATTATATTTTGCAATTAAACATAGTTTACAGTTTGCAGCAATCTCTGTTGCTGCTCTATTCATGTTCGGGAAGAAATAATCGTGGAACAGCTGTTATACATTTTCTTGGGCCGCTCGATGAGCTCTATTATATTCAGTCGTTAGTATTTCTCTTCGTTCGGTTCTGTCAGGAATACCATTGACCAAGTATTTTGAAAACCGTTGTCGTTGACTTTGTCGTTGGAAACATTTCTATCAGCTTATGCTGAATGATGGCAAGTACTGGAAGTTTGTAATGTATTGCGTTGACGACGTCAGCATTTACTACATCTTGCAATGTTTGATTTAATGCACTTCTGCCAGTCACTCGAATGACATGCCTTGCCTACAGTGCTGCCAGAATATTGAGAGCAAGAATTGCTAAAATTTAAAAAAAAGTTGCTAAAATTGCTAAACAATTTATGAAGATTGCTACAAAAAACTGCCAATTGTTATACCCTGTACCCATAGGGTTCAAGGGTATATTAAAGTCGCTAAAATATATGTAACAGGCAGAAGGAAAATTTTCCGACCCCATAAAGTATATATATTCTTGATCAGCATCAACAGCCGAGTCGAAATAGCCATGTCCGTCTGTCCGTCAGTCCGTATGAACACCTAGATCTCAGAGACTATAAGAGCTAGAGTAACCAAACTTGGTGTCAACATCCGTCTAGTGTATACGCAGATCAAGTTTGTTTCAAATTTTTGCCACGCCCACTTCCGCCCCCGCAAATTAGAAAACTATAACTAGAGTTGTATTGAAGCTACAGTATTTCTTTTTGGCATATAGCCAATACGTACTGTCTGACCAAATTTGACCGAAATCGGTCAATAAATATCGGTGATATACGCATATATGTTTTAAACTGAAATGCCATGGGCAGCAGCACCTGAAATGTGTGAGCGAGATAGCATGCGCACGTTTCTTTGTACCGAATGACGCATTAGTTTCGTTTACTGACATGAGTGAGCGAGAAAGCATGAATTTGGTGATTCGGCTAGCTAGCAGAATTTTATAAAATAATTTATATTCAATTAATGGGGATTTGGAAGGAGTTTGAGTTTGTAACAAATCTCTTATTGGTACAGGGTATACTCCAAGTCGGCAGGGACGACTTGCTTACTTCATTTTTATATATATATATATATTTAAATTGTTTTATTATTACTATTATTTTATAAATAACAATTAAAATGTTGTCGAATTGTTCTAATACATTTTCTTCGTCATTATAAGTGTATTTTGAGCTGTCGCTTATTTTTGCCAAGCAATTCATTTGGCTAAAAATGCGCTCTATTTTCGTATTCGACCAAGGTAGGGAGATTAATTTAATCGCACACAGAGCTACATACATATTTCATGAAATAGGTTGTTATTTCCTGAAATTTAGTGGTATCGATAAGGGATTGTTACTTTACATATTTTTGAGCACCTATATGTAGGTTTTTTGCATATTTAATATAACCTTTAATAAATCTGACAAACAGTAAAGACATGATCTAGTACTATTGGACTGTTTTTGCGGGATATTACCCTGACTCGGATTTCTTTGGATGATTATGTCTTCTGCAGATTTTGCGAATATCGCAGCGAAAGTGGCATATTTGTTGCTGGCTTCGGCCTCTTGTGCCATTGCAATTGTTTTCGCGATATTGAGAGCGAAACGCAACGCGGCTTGGTGTGTCAGGGGATTTCTGTATGAATGCATTTCTGCATCAGAGAGGTCCGAGTTCGACGCCCGCACGTTCTAGTTGCCTGCCCACTCTATGCAAATTGGAGTAGGGACTTTTCCCAAGTCCTACAGACACAGAAGCAGCAGGAGATCCTGGAGACGCTCGCAAGGGCGGCGAGGGATGTGCCACGTGGAGCAACCAGTGCCGGGCTGATGATAGCCGAAACCGGTAGTAGTATGGAATTTGTTCCAAGCTTCGGGGATTGACCAGAACGCCTAATCTGGTAGGTTAACCTCCTTAGGGGGTAAGCCGATGGATCACCCAATCCGTGTTTGTTGTGAACAAAATCGCGAGTAGCTTTCGCTGCGGACAACCCACCAAAGCTATTAATTTGGTACTACCTGATGGGCTAGTAGCCCATTAGGTAGCCCAATTAGTGGTTGGCCCCCTTGTGAGACATCGTAGTAGCTGTGGTTAATGCCCAAATGCGGGTTCTACGTGGAGTTGCGTTTCAACCGGCAACTGTACCCATTCGGCCCAATGTACTATGTGTCATATGGACATATTAGACTACTGTCGTGGTAAACCCCTGAGGGGTACACGCCACGTTAAATAAATTCGACTTTATGTCTTAGCACACCCAATTTTTGTTTCATGACGCGTGTCGGTTTTTTGTGTGCGCAAGTGAAATCTAATCGTGCTATTATAGCATCGAAATTTAACACGGTGTCGTACGAAGAAGGAGTCGAACTTGCGGTACCCTTTATTTTGTTCTTAACTATGCCTACCGATTGGTAGTACGTAGTACTACCATCATATTTATGATCATATCATCATATACAGAACAGATCGTATGCGAATGTTGCTGCTGACCGTCACACGACGTATTCTGGCTATGCTAACTGCCGCTAAAATCTGGAAGTGACCTAACTATGTCTAGTGAGTCATTACATTCAACACCCGGTATTAATTTCACCGTTTCGAATTCTTTTATTTCTGGTGAAGCAAGTTTTGAGTACCTTAACCTGTGTAGTTAAACTTCCGATTCTTCCTTCTATTTTTTTTTGCCTGAATAGCCAGGGCAAATCTTATCGCTTCCTGCATTAGACCAGCTCCTGTGCGTTAATTTTTTTAATTTTATTTTTTTCACTTTCTGTATTAAAATTTATTCCTTCCAACAACTGAGCTAACTAACTCCTCGTCACTGCAATAACCGTCACTTGTCATAAATTATGGGTAACAAAATTTTTAAAAAATTCAGAAACAAAATTCTCACTTACATGAAATACATTGGCTTAAAATTTTCCCTGAATAGTCAAGTGTCAGAGTGATGAGGGGTGGCGAGATGGCAGAGCGATGTGCAGTGATTGTTTATTTCAAAGTTTTTTCCTCCTTCCTTTTTTTTATTTATTTTATTTATTATATTTTTTTTTGTTTTGATTTTACAAATACAGTCACAATTTCTTAGTGCTTGTAATTTTCTTCAGATGTGCAATCACAATAGATTTATTTAATTTTTTTGTTTTGTTTTAGCAAATGCAGTCGCAATTTCATTGTGCTACACTTGAAATTTTTCCAGTCATAGATTTATTTAAATCGATGTTTTTTTTAAATCACTAACTAACAGAATTTAATGTGGATTGGATATTAACGAAGACTTTGTCTTCGGAGTTTTTTTTATTTATTTAATATATTTTAACGGCATGTTGGTCAACAGTTATTAAGTTGGTTTAATAATTTTGTATTAGCGACCTTCTGGCCGACTCGAAATATATCTGGATGTGTCCGTCCGTTCGTATGGACACCTAGTATTTTTTACCGTTTACTGACATGAGTGAGCGAGAAAGCATGAATTTGGTGATTCGGCTAGCTAGCAGAATTTTATAAAATAATTTATATTCAATTAATGGGGATTTGGAAGGAGTTTGAGTTTGTAACAAATCTCTTATTGGTACAGGGTATACTCCAAGTCGGCAGGGACGACTTGCTTACTTCATTTTTATATATATATATATATTTAAATTGTTTTATTATTACTATTATTTTATAAATAACAATTAAAATGTTGTCGAATTGTTCTAATACATTTTCTTCGTCATTATAAGTGTATTTTGAGCTGTCGCTTATTTTTGCCAAGCAATTCATTTGGCTAAAAATGCGCTCTATTTTCGTATTCGACCAAGGTAGGGAGATTAATTTAATCGCACACAGAGCTACATACATATTTCATGAAATAGGTTGTTATTTCCTGAAATTTAGTGGTATCGATAAGGGATTGTTACTTTACATATTTTTGAGCACCTATATGTAGGTTTTTTGCATATTTAATATAACCTTTAATAAATCTGACAAACAGTAAAGACATGATCTAGTACTATTGGACTGTTTTTGCGGGATATTACCCTGACTCGGATTTCTTTGGATGATTATGTCTTCTGCAGATTTTGCGAATATCGCAGCGAAAGTGGCATATTTGTTGCTGGCTTCGGCCTCTTGTGCCATTGCAATTGTTTTCGCGATATTGAGAGCGAAACGCAACGCGGCTTGGTGTGTCAGGGGATTTCTGAATGAATGCATTTCTGCTTCAGAGAGGTCCGAGTTCGACGCCCGCACGTTCTAGTTGCCTGCCCACTCTATGCAAATTGGAGTAGGGACTTTTCCCAAGTCCTACAGACACAGAAGCAGCAGGAGAACCTGGAGACGCTCGCAAGGGCGGCGAGGGATGTGCCACGTGGAGCAACCAGTGCCGGGCTGATGATAGCCGAAACCGGTAGTAGTATGGAATTTGTTCCAAGCTTCGGGGATTGACCAGAACGCCTAATCTGGTAGGTTAACCTCCTTAGGGGGTAAGCCGATGGATCACCCAATCCGTGTTTGTTGTGAACAAAATCGCGAGTAGCTTTCGCTGCGGACAACCCACCAAAGCTATTAATTTGGTACTACCTGATGGGCTAGTAGCCCATTAGGTAGCCCAATTAGTGGTTGGCCCCCTTGTGAGACATCGTAGTAGCTGTGGTTAATGCCCAAATGCGGGTTCTACGTGGAGTTGCGTTTCAACCGGCAACTGTACCCATTCGGCCCAATGTACTATGTGTCATATGGACATATTAGACTACTGTCGTGGTAAACCCCCTGAGGGGTACACGCCACGTTAAATAAATTCGACTTTATGTCTTAGCACACCCAATTTTTGTTTCATGACGCGTGTCGGTTTTTTGTGTGCGCAAGTGAAATCTAATCGTGCTATTATAGCATCGAAATTTAACACGGTGTCGTACGAAGAAGGAGTCGAACTTGCGGTACCCTTTATTTTGTTCTTAACTATGCCTACCGATTGGTAGTACGTAGTACTACCATCATATTTATGATCATATCATCATATACAGAACAGATCGTATGCGAATGTTGCTGCTGACCGTCACACGACGTATTCTGGCTATGCTAACTGCCGCTAAAATCTGGAAGTGACCTAACTATGTCTAGTGAGTCATTACATTCAACACCCGGTATTAATTTCACCGTTTCGAATTCTTTTATTTCTGGTGAAGCAAGTTTTGAGTACCTTAACCTGTGTAGTTAAACTTCCGATTCTTCCTTCTATTTTTTTTTGCCTGAATAGCCAGGGCAAATCTTATCGCTTCCTGCATTAGACCAGCTCCTGTGCGTTAATTTTTTTTAATTTTATTTTTTTCACTTTCTGTATTAAAATTTATTCCTTCCAACAACTGAGCTAACTAACTCCTCGTCACTGCAATAACCGTCACTTGTCATAAATTATGGGTAACAAAATTTTTAAAAAATTCAGAAACAAAATTCTCACTTACATGAAATACATTGGCTTAAAATTTTCCCTGAATAGTCAAGTGTCAGAGTGATGAGGGGGTGGCGAGATGGCAGAGCGATGTGCAGTGATTGTTTATTTCAAAGTTTTTTCCTCCTTCCTTTTTTTTTTATTTATTTTATTTATTATATTTTTTTTTGTTTTGATTTTACAAATACAGTCACAATTTCTTAGTGCTTGTAATTTTCTTTAGATGTGCAATCACAATAGATTTATTTAATTTTTTTGTTTTGTTTTAGCAAATGCAGTCGCAATTTCATTGTGCTACACTTGAAATTTTTCCAGTCATAGATTTATTTAAATCGATGTTTTTTTTAAATCACTAACTAACAGAATTTAATGTGGATTGGATATTAACGAAGACTTTGTCTTCGGAGTTTTTTTTTATTTATTTAATATATTTTAACGGCATGTTGGTGAACAGTTATTAAGTTGGTTTAATAATTTTGTATTAGCGACCTTCTGGCCGACTCGAAATATATCTGGATGTGTCCGTCCGTTCGTATGGACACCTAGTATTTTTTACCGTTTACTGACATGAGTGAGCGAGAAAGCATGAATTTGGTGATTCGGCTAGCTAGCAGAATTTTATAAAATAATTTATATTCAATTAATGGGGATTTGGAAGGAGTTTGAGTTTGTAACAAATCTCTTATTGGTACAGGGTATACTCCAAGTCGGCAGGGACGACTTGCTTACTTCATTTTTATATATATATATATTTTAATTGTTTTATTATTACTATTATTTTATAAATAACAATTAAAATGTTGTCGAATTGTTCTAATACATTTTCTTCGTCATTATAAGTCTATTTTGAGCTGTCGCTTATTTTTGCCAAGCAATTCATTTGGCTAAAAATGCGCTCTATTTTCGTATTCGACCAAGGTAGGGAGATTAATTTAATCGCACACAGAGCTACATACATATTTCATGAAATAGGTTGTTATTTCCTGAAATTTAGTGGTATCGATAAGGGATTGCTACTTTACATATTTTTGAGCACCTATATGTAGGTTTTTTGCATATTTAATATAACCTTTAATAAATCTGACAAACAGTAAAGACATGATCTAGTACTATTGGACTGTTTTTGCGGGATATTACCCTGACTCGGATTTCTTTGGATGATTATGTCTTCTGCAGATTTTGCGAATATCGCAGCGAAAGTGGCATATTTGTTGCTGGCTTCGGCCTCTTGTGCCATTGCAATTGTTTTCGCGATATTGAGAGCGAAACGCAACGCGGCTTGGTGTGTCAGGGGATTTTTGTATGAATGCATTTCTGCATCAGAGAGGTCCGAGTTCGACGCCCGCACGTTCTAGTTGCCTGCCCACTCTATGCAAATTGGAGTAGGGACTTTTCCCAAGTCCTACAGACACAGAAGCAGCAGGAGATCCTGGAGACGCTCGCAAGGGCGGCGAGGGATGTGCCACGTGGAGCAACCAGTGCCGGGCTGATGATAGCCGAAACCGGTAGTAGTATGGAATTTGTTCCAAGCTTCGGGGATTGACCAGAACGCCTAATCTGGTAGGTGAACCTCCTTAGGGGGTAAGCCGATGGATCACCCAATCCGTGTTTGTTGTGAACAAAATCGCGAGTAGCTTTCGCTGCGGACAACCCACCAAAGCTATTAATTTGGTACTACCTGATGGGCTAGTAGCCCATTAGGTAGCCCAATTAGTGGTTGGCCCCCTTGTGAGACATCGTAGTAGCTGTGGTTAATGCCCAAATGCGGGTTCTACGTGGAGTTGCGTTTCAACCGGCAACTGTACCCATTCGGCCCAATGTACTATGTGTCATATGGACATATTAGACTACTGTCGTGGTAAACCCCCTGAGGGGTACACGCCACGTTAAATAAATTCGACTTTATGTCTTAGCACACCCAATTTTTGTTTCATGACGCGTGTCGGTTTTTGTGTGCGCAAGTGAAATCTAATCGTGCTATTATAGCATCGAAATTTAACACGGTGTCGTACGAAGAAGGAGTCGAACTTGCGGTACCCTTTATTTTGTTCTTAACTATGCCTACCGATTGGTAGTACGTAGTACTACCATCATATTTATGATCATATCATTATATACAGAACAGATCGTATGCGAATGTTGCTGCTGACCGTCACACGACGTATTCTGGCTATGCTAACTGCCGCTAAAATCTGGAAGTGACCTAACTATGTCTAGTGAGTCATTACATTCAACACCCGGTATTAATTTCACCGTTTCGAATTCTTTTATTTCTGGTGAAGCAAGTTTTGAGTACCTTAACCTGTGTAGTTAAACTTCCGATCCTTCCTTCTATTTTTTTTGCCTGAATAGCCAGGGCAAATCTTATCGCTTCCTGCATTAGACCAGCTCCTGTGCGTTAATTTTTTTTAATTTTATTTTTTTCACTTTCTGTATTAAAATTTATTCCTTCCAACAACTGAGCTAACTAACTCCTCGTCACTGCAATAACCGTCACTTGTCATAAATTATGGGTAACAAAATTTTTAAAAATTCAGAAACAAAATTCTCACTTACATGAAATACATTGGCTTAAAATTTTCCCTGAATAGTCAAGTGTCAGAGTGATGAGGGGGTGGCGAGATGGCAGAGCGATGTGCAGTGATTGTTTATTTCAAAGTTTTTTCCTCCTTCCTTTTTTTTTTTATTTATTTTATTTATTATATTTTTTTTTGTTTTGATTTTACAAATACAGTCACAATTTCTTAGTGCTTGTAATTTTCTTCAGATGTGCAATCACAATAGATTTATTTAATTTTTTTGTTTTGTTTTAGCAAATGCAGTCGCAATTTCATTGTGCTACACTTGAAATTTTTCCAGTCATAGATTTATTTAAATCGATGTTTTTTTTAAATCACTAACTAACAGAATTTAATGTGGATTGGATATTAACGAAGACTTTGTCTTCGGAGTTTTTTTTATTTATTTAATATATTTTAACGGCATGTTGGTGAACAGTTATTAAGTTGGTTTAATAATTTTGTATTAGCGACCTTCTGGCCGACTCGAAATATATCTGGATGTGTCCGTCCGTTCGTATGGACACCTAGTATTTTTACCGTTTACTGACATGAGTGAGCGAGAAAGCATGAATTTGGTGATTCGGTTAGCTAGCAGAATTTTATAAAATAATTTATATTCAATTAATGGGGATTTGGAAGGAGTTTGAGTTTGTAACAAATCTCTTATTGGTACAGGGTATACTCCAAGTCGGCAGGGACGACTTGCTTACTTCATTTTTATATATATATATATATTTAAATTGTTTTATTATTACTATTATTTTATAAATAACAATTAAAATGTTGTCGAATTGTTCTAATACATTTTCTTCGTCATTATAAGTGTATTTTGAGCTGTCGCTTATTTTTGCCAAGCAATTCATTTGGCTAAAAATGCGCTCTATTTTCGTATTCGACCAAGGTAGGGAGATTAATTTAATCGCACACAGAGCTACATACATATTTCATGAAATAGGTTGTTATTTCCTGAAATTTAGTGGTATCGATAAGGGATTGTTACTTTACATATTTTTGAGCACCTATATGTAGGTTTTTTGCATATTTAATATAACCTTTAATAAATCTGACAAACAGTAAAGACATGATCTAGTACTATTGGACTGTTTTTGCGGGATATTACCCTGACTCGGATTTCTTTGGATGATTATGTCTTCTGCAGATTTTGCGAATATCGCAGCGAAAGTGGCATATTTGTTGCTGGCTTCGGCCTCTTGTGCCATTGCAATTGTTTTCGCGATATTGAGAGCGAAACGCAACGCGGCTTGGTGTGTCAGGGGATTTCTGTATGAATGCATTTCTGCATCAGAGAGGTCCGAGTTCGACGCCCGCACGTTCTAGTTGCCTGCCCACTCTATGCAAATTGGAGTAGGGACTTTTCCCAAGTCCTACAGACACAGAAGCAGCAGGAGAACCTGGAGACGCTCGCAAGGGCGGCGAGGGATGTGCCACGTGGAGCAACCAGTGCCGGGCTGATGATAGCCGAAACCGGTAGTAGTATGGAATTTGTTCCAAGCTTCGGGGATTGACCAGAACGCCTAATCTGGTAGGTGAACCTCCTTGGGGGTAAGCCGATGGATCACCCAATCCGTGTTTGTTGTGAACAAAGTCGCGAGTAGCTTTCGCTGCGGACAACCCACCAAAGCTATTAATTTGGTACTACCTGATGGGCTAGTAGCCCATTAGGTAGCCCAATTAGTGGTTGGCCCCCTTGTGAGACATCGTAGTAGCTGTGGTTAATGCCCAAATGCGGGTTCTACGTGGAGTTGCGTTTCAACCGGCAACTGTACCCATTCGGCCCAATGTACTATGTGTCATATGGACATATTAGACTACTGTCGTGGTAAACCCCCTGAGGGGTACACGCCACGTTAAATAAATTCGACTTTATGTCTTAGCACACCCAATTTTTGTTTCATGACGCGTGTCGGTTTTTTGTGTGCGCAAGTGAAATCTAATCGTGCTATTATAGCATCAAAATTTAACACGGTGTCGTACGAAGAAGGAGTCGAACTTGCGGTACCCTTTATTTTGTTCTTAACTATGCCTACCGATTGGTAGTACGTAGTACTACCATCATATTTATGATCATATCATTATATACAGAACAGATCGTATGCGAATGTTGCTGCTGACCGTCACACGACGTATTCTGGCTATGCTAACTGCCGCTAAAATCTGGAAGTGACCTAACTATGTCTAGTGAGTCATTACATTCAACACCCGGTATTAATTTCACCGTTTCATATTCTTTTATTTCTGGTGAAGCAAGTTTTGAGTACCTTAACCTGTGTAGTTAAACTTCCGATCCTTCCTTCTATTTTTTTTTTGCCTGAATAGCCAGGGCAAATCTTATCGCTTCCTGCATTAGACCAGCTCCTGTGCGTTAATTTTTTTTAATTTTATTTTTTTCACTTTCTGTATTAAAATTTATTCCTTCCAACAACTGAGCTAACTAACTCCTCGTCACTGCAATAACCGTCACTTGTCATAAATTATGGGTAACAAAATTTTTAAAAAATTCAGAAACAAAATTCTCACTTACATGAAATACATTGGCTTAAAATTTTCCCTGAATAGTCAAGTGTCAGAGTGATGAGGGGTGGCGAGATGGCAGAGCGATGTGCAGTGATTGTTTATTTCAAAGTTTTTTCCTCCTTCCTTTTTTTTTTATTTATTTTATTTATTATATTTTTTTTTTTTTGATTTTACAAATACAGTCACAATTTCTTAGTGCTTGTAATTTTCTTCAGATGTGCAATCACAATAGATTTATTTAATTTTTTTGTTTTGTTTTAGCAAATGCAGTCGCAATTTCATTGTGCTACACTTGAAATTTTTCCAGTCATAGATTTATTTAAATCGATGTTTTTTAAATCACTAACTAACAGAATTTAATGTGGATTGGATATTAACGAAGACTTTGTCTTCGGAGTTTTTTTTATTTATTTAATATATTTTAACGGCATGTTGGTCAACAGTTATTAAGTTGGTTTAATAATTTTGTATTAGCGACCTTCTGGCCGACTCGAAATATATCTGGATGTGTCCGTCCGTTCGTATGGACACCTAGTATTTTTTTAAGAACTAGAGAAACCATATTTGGTGTCAACATCCGTATTGTATTTCTGTTGCAATAATAAATCAATTGCTTTTATTTTAAAGGGAGCATGTCCGCTTTAATTGGTATCCAAATTTAGAGTGTTATCTTGGTTTATATAAAATCATTTCTTAGCCTAAATACATAAAGTAATTCTTATGTGCTAACAGTTCTGTCGCCGGGGCGGCGGCAAAACGGGAGCAAGTAGCATGTAGTATATTGTATGTATATAGACATATATGCAGACGGATAATACATAGGTATGCGTACTAGCCCTTGGTTACCACTTTAGTGTGAACGCCAAAGTGCCTACGCTGCAGTTCTCATGCTGCTTCCCAGTCCCCATAAGTAAACAAAGCAACAGAATGTCGCGATGTTTGTGAGTGTAATATTTTAGCCTTTGATTTGGGCATATGACCGCTTCACATAGTATATGCATATTGTATACACTACAATACTGTGGGCATATGCTTATCATTCACACAACATACTACACTTGAGATAAAATTTGTTCCAAATGTTTCCCACGACCACATCTGCACTATTTGAATAATTATAATATGTATTATATGACCAAATGTCATTGAAATCAAACAGAGATATCGTATATGTCTTGCACCGAAATGCAAAGTGTAGCTGCGCCATCATTGAGAAATAGCGAATAATGCAGAATTTTTTCGGCTTGTTAAGAGAATTTTATTATTATATTATTAGCGATTCCGAAGAAGTTTACTTCATGAAATATCTCTTAGTGGTACAGGGTATACTCCAAGTCGGCAAGGACGACTTGCTTGCTATATTTTATTTGGTTAGTTTATTCAAGCAGCCTCTGGCGTAGAGGCTTTATTTTTTTTTGCCATTCGCTTTGGATGCTTGTACTGAGCTATTATAGGTGGTTATGGTTCATCATTGGGATACGCTTCTACTGCCTCCTCTGAAGTTGGTGCATCCCCCCTCTGCTCGATCTGAGTGTCTTCCAAGTTTAGCGACAAATATTGTGATGGAAAAGTTTAAGAAGTAATCCATCTAAAGGGAGTTGAAGAATGCAAAGCACTCTAAATAGTCGAATCTTTATAACCATAGAGCCTACAGATGAAGTTGTCTGTTTAGAGGTCCAGCGCGATTAAAACTTATATGGCGGAAACACACATTTATGGAAACGGAGTGCAATAGTACCCCAAACTCCAAGCACTTGGATATTGGCAATACTATTATCAATACGTAAAAACTGGCGACACCATAATAAACTTTACCATTTTTTGATAAGTTACAAAAAATCAATTTGGCAATTTCATTGGTTTATTATTATGATAATGATTATTATGATAATGATCATCGACATGTAACATGTCATAAGATAGAGCCATCCTTGCAAATTGCAAAAATTCCGTTAGACACCGCATAACTTATTCAAGCACGAAGCATTTCGAAGCAAATGGTTGCCTACTTCTTCGGGAGAATGGATCATGTGGCCACAGTTCCGCTATATTAACGTCAATTTATTTGTTTTCTGGAGGTGTTTGGATAAATTCGCAAAACCAACTGCCGAGAAAAAATTATTCTCCATCATGACAATGCGAGCTCTCATACATATCGGCAATCAGATGAATTTTCGAGCAGTCAAAATATCGAATTGATGACTTATCCCCATACGACAACAGTCTGAACGAATGCAGAAGTCTATTGTTGTTCAGAAGCCAATACCCGATTGGTTTATACTTTCCTCAAAGTTGGTCATTTATACCAAAGCACCTGTTTTTCTTTTTGCCGCACACAATGCACTTAGGCCACATTTACTTTCTCCAGTTTTATTGGCACAGTCATAACGTTTACTAAGAGAGGATGCACTAATAATTTGTTGTTTATTTTTGCTCCGGGTGGAGTAAACAGTAAACTGAGGTAGTTCCACCTCTTCGTTGTCTTTCATTTTACATTTTGATATTGAATTCCTTTCTCCTTGCGCCAGTTTATTCGCCTACTGCATCAGTTTTTTTTTTTTTTTTTACGCGCGAATCCCAAAGGGTGCACTAAGTGCCCACACCTCCCGCCCAACCGACCGAGGGGCGCATACCGCATAACGTACGGCTCGAGACGCGGGAACAAGATCACAAAACACAGACAAATAAACGAATTCTACATCTAGTTACGAACTAAATAAGATAAGATAGAAATTTTTAGTAAAGGAAGAGAGAGCTCAGAACTGATTACACTATAAAGGCGGTTGTAATCATAACAAAGGACTCGAAAAGGTTCATGCATAGCATAGTTAGTAGAACAGCGTGGAAGTGATAGAGGTATGAAATTTCTAGTAGGTCTACAAGGAACAGATAAAGTTACGCGGCTCAATAGCTCAGGGGAGTCTATATCACCATTGAGGAGCTTGTGGATGAAGATCACGCCAAGCATTACTCTACGGTTAGTTAGAGAAGGTAGGTTAAGTAAAAGAAGTCTACTAGAGTACGATGGTAAATTGATATTGCGATCCCAGTTCAGACCACGAAGAGCAAAGAGTAGGAACTGCTTTTGGACAGATTCAATTCTTGCTTGGTGTGAATCATATTGAGGTGCCCATATGCAAGATTCATACTCAAGGATAGGACGGACCAATGAAGTAAAGAGAATTTTGGTTGTGTAAGGGTCATTAAATTCCTTTGACCATCTTTTTACAAACCCAAAAACTCCCATAGCTTTGCCGATAGTAGTGGAAATATGAGACTTAAAAGATAACTTTCGGTCCATAAGGACACCCAAGTCATTTATCTCATCGAGGCGTTTTAAAGGACTATTATTAAGAAAATATGTCACAATCTGTGGAGTATTCCTGAAAAAAGTTAATACACTACATTTGGAAGTGTTGAGGTTAAGCAAGTTAAGTCCACACCAAGACTCGAAGTTGTGAAGGTCAGATTGCAACCGAAATGGGGAGGCCATGTCCTTAAAACTAAGACAAATCTTAACGTCACCCGCGTACATAAAGACTCCAGAGTGATTTATGACTGAGGGAAGATCGTTTATGAATAATGTGAAAAGCAAAGGTCCCAGATGACTGCCCTGAGGCACTCCCGAAGTCACATGGATGGACCTAGAATATGAAGACTTGAAAAGAACCTTTTGAGTTCTTTTTGTCAGATATTCTCGAATCCAACCAAGTAAAGGGCTTGGAAAGCCAATATTACTTAACTTAAGAAGAAGAAGCGCATGATTAACACAATCAAAAGCCTTACTGAAATCAGTGTAAATGACATCAGTTTGCCTTGCATTCTTAAATCCTTCGATCGTCAAAGATGTAAATTCTAATAGGTTAGTGGTTGTAGATCTATGTTTCACAAACCCATGCTGAGTTGGTGAAATAATAGAGCTACAAAAATGTTGCAATTGAGAAGTAATTATCTTTTCAAACGCTTTAGGAATAGCGGACAATTTAGAGATACCCCTATAGTTCGTTGCATCGGATTTCCTACCATTCTTATAAAGAGGAATGATATAGGATTTCTTCCAAATAGATGGAAAAGTTGAAGAGTTAACGGACAATTTAAAAAGTTTTAAAATTGGCTTACATAGAGCCTCTGCGCAAAATCTGAGTACACAGCCTGGTATCCCATCGGGGCCAGGAGAGTACACTGGTTTTACTAAATTAAGCACGCTAAGTAACGAACTTTCATCAATCAAAGGATTATAGATACAATTAGACTTTTTCAACTGGTAAGGATACGAAAGATTCGCTAGATATTCCGTGGAGGAGTAAGTTGTTTTGAAAAAATCAGCAAACAAATCAGCAATTTCTTGATCAGTGTCCGCTGTATGATTTTCAAAATAAATTCGGGATGGAAGGACGGACGTCTTACGTTTTGAATTGACAAAGTTATAGAATAATTTCGGATTTTGTGAGAACTCAAATTTGCAACGCTGAAGGTAATTCTTATAACATTGCGTGTTAAGCCTCATAAAATCCGAGCGTGCGACTATATAACGAGCGAAATCAGAGGGACGACATGATTTCTTGTACTTTTTATAATATCTCGATTTCACGTTCTTTAAGTTAGATAACTCACGAGAAAACCAGGGGGTCGATGAGACAACACTGGCATCCTGCATGGGACACAAACCCTAAGAAGCGAATCGAGAGTATTGTAAAAAATAGAAATAGCTAGATCCATGTCTGAACAATTGTATAAAGGGGACCAATCTGTTGAAAGAATAAGCTCATTCAATTTAAGAAAGTTGGCTTTATGAAAGTTACGTGATCTAGGCTTTGTATTAACACCAACAATTGGTGCTCGAAAAGGTAGATCAATAGTCAATTCTAAATTGGGGTAAAATTTATCTTCCGGGAGGACTAGAGGGTCAGTTCTAGAAACAGCGCAGTTGGAAGAATCAATCACAAATATCAGATCCAAAGATCTTCCATTCTTATTACGGACAGAGTTTATCTGGGCCAAGGATAATTCAAAAAGGCCATCAATAATCAAATGTGACGTAGAAGGAAGCAACGAAGCAGATTCATCTGAAGGTGACCATTGAATTTCAGGCAAATTAAAATCACCAAGAGCAATTAAGATGTCACTATCTGATAGCAAAGAAGAAACATATTGAATTGACTCTAGATGTTTGTTATATACTGTCATGTCGGATTGTGGCGGAATGTAGGAACATGTTACGTAGGCGGAAAACGACTTGAGTCTAACCTTAACACCAACAAACTCAATTTCCTGAAATTCAGGAGAATGAATAATGTCAGAGGGTAAGGTAGAGTCAACTGCTATCAATACTCCTCCACCTACGCGATTGGTCCGATCACGCCTAAAAATTGAAAATTTTGAAGAAAGAACAGATGCATCGCTAATATCAGGTTTTAACCATGTCTCTGTAAAAGCTAAAATATTAAAATCAAATACTAAACTATCTACATATAGTCTAGGAAGCTTAGATTTAAGTCCTCTTACATTCTGATAGGCCAGACAAAGGGACGAGATTAGTTTTTTGAACCACCAGCAGATGCTGATGGTCCGGCAGAAGCTGAAGAGGCGGGGATAGAAAGCCTTACCGGATCTCGAGTTTTCTTTTTGTCCGTGTACTCTTTAACTAAAATGTGATCCGGCCAAAAACTGTTACTGCAAATACAGTCAAACAGTTCGACCGGGCCACTAATTTTAAAAGAAGCGATCTCTCTTGAATAATTAAATTTAAATTTTTCCACCGATATTTTGTTGGCTTGAACTTTTGTCTTAATGAAAGCTAAGACGTCATCCGAGGAATGTTCGGGATCAAGCCTAGAAACAAATATGTGTTTCTTCGGAGGAACACCTGTTAGAGGTCTACGGAGACCAGACATGGGATCCACCACGGCATTTATAACCGCAGCAGATTCAATCAGAGTGTCCGTATGTAGGCCTCTGACAGGATCAAATTTGGCAATATTCCCTATGTTGGATATATGCCCAGACATATCGGAAACTACAGCTTTTTTCGCCTGTAAAGGGAGACCATTTCCTGGAGAAATGGAAATAGTCTCATCTTTCCGATCACCTTGCGGAACGGGAGTAGTAAACGAAATAAGCTGCGGTGGATTTGGTTGTAGCAATGGAGATTGTGGTGCTCTGGCCGAGTTCAAATTGGGGACAGGCAGATGCATGGAAGTATTCCGCGCACTGGTTCTCTTACGCTTTGGAGACTCATTCAACAACTTATAATTGTTGAATTCTGCTTCCATAGCGTTAAACTCATCAGAGAGCTTACGAAAACCAGTGGACAGTTTTTTGAATCCATCCCTGGTCTGCCTCATGAAAACCCTCATTTCTATTTCAACTTCTCGGCATGAGTCACAGCCCCATTTAAGCCCCCCTACGTGCTCCAAACTATACCTTACCCTGGCTGTGTAGCCCGCACATTTAACATGCATGACATTATCACACAGCTAACATGAGAGAAATACGTTATGGGGTGCAGGGGGGTTCAAACATTTCTTGCTTGAGCAGACAGACATTTTATAAAATTTAGTATTAATAAAAAAATAAAAATGTAAATTGGTGAAGAATAAAATAAAAGGCCAAAGAAAAAACTCACTCAGTAGTTGAAGCAAATTCGACACTTGGGTCAAACTTGCAGAGAAAATAGAAAGAAACTAAGAGAAAACACGCACACGTATCACGCGAGATAGAAAATAGGTCAGAGCGCGAGCAAAAGAAAAAAGGTAAAGAGCGGGAGAGCCACAAACACTGCACATGCAATATCAATGCGTGGGCGAGAACGCGAGAGCAACTTGCAACGGTAAAGATTACAAACGCAAGATCAAAAGCAAATATAAAAAAGCGCAACAACAATGATATAAAATCTTTGCGAAAGAATAATTTTTAAATATTGTTTTGTTTTTGCGTTTGTAAGTAACAAACAAAAGCGATGAAAGGAGAGAACAAGAATTTAAATTAATCGCGATTTTATATTGATGAAAACAGTAAGTGATTGCAAGAGCTCAAGAAAACACGTCTATCCACGAGGAAGTGATAACGAATGATCAGTTGGTTGAACAACGCGTACCGACTTCAGGGTTGTTAGAGTTCATAGTTAAATCATAATCAAAACATGGGTACTGACGTTCTGCCAAGTCTTTAATTTGTAATGCGACATTTCCAATTAAAACAATTCGATACGAGAACAGTTCGGCTGAAGAAACTGTGTTCTATTTACATAGTAATTTGTCTGCAAATCGAAAGTAAGAACATGTTTGATTTTGATTCCGACCAAATATGTTTCGCATCACCAATGACAACACCGTCAAATTTGGTTCTCTTAATAATATTAGTAATTGTTTGTGAAATGGAAAACTAAATGTTAAAAAAAAAAATTTATGCGGTTTTGCAATACTTTTTTAATGATATGGGCAATCCAAATCGGGTTTAGCTATAACATACCAACAAACATAGGAAATACAGCTTCGTCATTAATTTGAGTTTCAATCCATTCCATTAAAAGTTCAATATATTTCTGTGCTGGAAGTGCAGTTGGCTTTTTATATCTGTAATTAAAAACGCTCAAAATTCTATAGAAAGGACAATGGTAATTAATAATACAGTTCAATACAAAACGCCTAGAAAATATACATAGATTAAAAAACCTAAACTCCCCCTGATTACTGCCAAATCCCTACTCGTATATTTTCTCATACTACAACTGAAAACAGAACCATCGATAACTATGTTAACAAAAACAAATCGATTTAATTGAACCGGCAATTACTTATGGTACTTATGGCTATATGGGCACTACCAAAATAGTATCCACGACCAAAATTAAAAAGTTCGCTAACATTATTGTGTTTGCTTCCTATGTGAAACAATAATAGTCAAACTTTATTGAATTAAAGAGTTTGAAGATTTCCTATATTCCGATGGCAAATTAACGAGCTTGAAAGTTCAAGTTTATGTTTCGAATAATTTTGTTTTTTCTAAGAGCATCTTCCAAATACGGTTTATTTTTAAAAAGTAATTATTAAAAAGTAATTATGCTTTTATTAGAATACTTTTTTTACAGTAATCATTTTTATGAAAAAAAAATGCTAAAGAACTAAGGTCAATCAACAGTAAAATTTTGGTTCATTTTTCCGGATATTGTAATGTTGTAGCATGTTCACATATTCAAATATTATTACAAATATATTGTTGCAATATAAATATACAAATCCAAGTACCATGAGTTTTCGGTAATAAAATGCATGGGAATGGACAGTGCTTAGTTGGCATATTTAACACGCGCAACGACTCTGTCACGAAGTGAACATGATAATATATTCAGATCCCTTTTTCAAATTTGGCCAAAAAGATAAGGTGGAACACATATTTTAAATGACGAAATGCTTGACGCAAAAATTTTTACTCCGGATATGAGCTAAAATATCTTGTTCCTTATTTTGGTGGCATACCGATAGTATAGTAAAGTTGACGCACCAACCTGTGCGGGAGCCAAAGGGTTGTCCGCTTTGCAGCCACTGCTTTACGATCCCCTTTTCGTCTGTATCGCAAATTACAACTGATGAAATGGTATGTTCTGGGACACTTTTTTTCGCGCGAATCACAACGGGTGCACTAAATACCCACACCTCCCTCCCAACCGACCGAGGGGCGCATACCGCATAACGTACGGCTCGAGACGCAGGAACAAAATCACAAAACACAGATAAATGTACGAATTCGACATCATGTTACGAACTAAATAAGCTGAGATAGAAGTTTTTAGTAAAACTGATTTACTGATTACGCTGTAAAGCCGATTGTAGTCAGAACAAAGGACTCGAAAAGGTTCATGCATAGCATAGTTAGTAGAACAGCGTGGAAGTGATAGAGGTATGAAATTTCTAGTAGGTCTACAAGGAACAGATAAAGCTACGCGGCTCAATAGCTCAGGCGGGTCTATATCACCATTAAGGAGCTTGTGCATGAAGATCACGCCAAGCATTACTCTACGGTTAGTTAGAGAAGGTAGGTTAAGTAAAAAAAGTCTCCTAGAGTACGATGGCAAATTGATATTGCGATCCCAGTTCAAACCACGAAGAGCAAAGACCAGGAACAGTTTTTGGACAGATTCCATTCTAGCTCGGTGTGACTCATATTGATGTGACGATAAGCAAGATCCATACTGTCACAATCTGTGGAGTATTTCTGAAGAATATTAATACACTGCATTTTGAAGTGTTGAGACTTGGCAAGTTAAGTTCACACCAAGACTGAAAGTTATGAAGATTGCAACCGAAACGGAGAGCCAATGTCCTTAAAACTAAGACAAATCTTAACATCATCCGCATACATAAAGACACGAGAGTGATTTATGACTGAGGGAAGATCGTTTATAAATAAAATGAATAAAAAAATAAAAAAGAATAAGAAAGTGAATAAAGTGAGGCTTAGCATGCTAAATTCGCACCAAGACTAGAGTTGTGAAGGTCAGATTGCAACCGATACGGGGAGGCAATGTCTTTAAAACTAAGATAAATCTTAACGTCACACTGCCCGAATGATATGGATCCAAAATATTTTTGAAATCGGATAAGAATTGTGGGTGCTACATCGTCTCAAAGTGGAGACATTTTGCATGTTTGAAAAAATGTACAATTTTTTGGAAAAACTTGCAACTTTGAAACGGGATATTGGCCGAATGAAGCAACTTATCTTAAATATTTTTACTTTATTTGAAAAGTAGATCAATTTTTAGTTATGTGTAGTAAAAAATTTAATGAAATTTGAAACATTGAGTAAATTGGAGATGTTTCAAAAAAACATTGAATTATCGCATTTTTTCAGTAATCATTTTTATGAAAAAAAATGCTAAAGAACTAAGGTCAATCAACAGTAAAATTTTGGTTCATTTTTCCGGATATTGTAATGTTGTAGCATGTTCACATATTCAAATATTATTACAAATATATTGTTGCAATATAAATATACAAATCCAAGTACCATGAGTTTTCGGTAATAAAATGCATGGGAATGGACAGTGCTTAGTTGGCATATTTAACACGCGCAACGACTCTGTCACGAAGTGAACATGATAATATATTCAGATCCCTTTTTCAAATTTGGCCAAAAAGATAAGGTGGAACACATATTTTAAATGACGAAATGCTTGACGCAAAAATTTTTACTCCGGATATGAGCTAAAATATCTTGTTCCTTATTTTGGTGGCATACCGATAGTATAGTAAAGTTGACGCACCAACCTGTGCGGGAGCCAAAGGGTTGTCCGCTTTGCAGCCACTGCTTTACGATCCCCTTTTCGTCTGTATCGCAAATTACAACTGATGAAATGGTATGTTCTGGGACACTTTTTTCGCGCGAATCACAACGGGTGCACTAAATACCCACACCTCCCTCCCAACCGACCGAGGGGCGCATACCGCATAACGTACGGCTCGAGACGCAGGAACAAAATCACAAAACACAGATAAATGTACGAATTCGACATCATGTTACGAACTAAATAAGCTGAGATAGAAGTTTTTAGTAAAAACTGATTTACTGATTACGCTGTAAAGCCGATTGTAGTCAGAACAAAGGACTCGAAAAGGTTCATGCATAGCATAGTTAGTAGAACAGCGTGGAAGTGATAGAGGTATGAAATTTCTAGTAGGTCTACAAGGAACAGATAAAGCTACGCGGCTCAATAGCTCAGGCGGGTCTATATCACCATTAAGGAGCTTGTGCATGAAGATCACGCCAAGCATTACTCTACGGTTAGTTAGAGAAGGTAGGTTAAGTAAAAAAAGTCTCCTAGAGTACGATGGCAAATTGATATTGCGATCCCAGTTCAAACCACGAAGAGCAAAGACCAGGAACAGTTTTTGGACAGATTCCATTCTAGCTCGGTGTGACTCATATTGATGTGACGATAAGCAAGATCCATACTGTCACAATCTGTGGAGTATTTCTGAAGAATATTAATACACTGCATTTTGAAGTGTTGAGACTTGGCAAGTTAAGTTCACACCAAGACTGAAAGTTATGAAGATTGCAACCGAAACGGAGAGCCAATGTCCTTAAAACTAAGACAAATCTTAACATCATCCGCGTACATAAAGACACGAGAGTGATTTATGACTGAGGGAAGATCGTTTATAAATAAAATGAATAAAAAAATAAAAAAGAATAAGAAAGTGAATAAAGTGAGGCTTAGCATGCTAAATTCGCACCAAGACTAGAGTTGTGAAGGTCAGATTGCAACCGATACGGGGAGGCAATGTCTTTAAAACTAAGATAAATCTTAACGTCACACTGCCCGAATGATATGGATCCAAAATATTTTTGAAATCGGATAAGAATTGTGGGTGCTACATCGTCTCAAAGTGGAGACATTTTGCATGTTTGAAAAAATGTACAATTTTTTGGAAAACTTGCAACTTTGAAACGGGATATTGGCCGAATGAAGCAACTTATCTTAAATATTTTTACTTTATTTGAAAAGTAGATCAATTTTTAGTTATGTGTAGTAAAAAATTTAATGAAATTTGAAACATTGAGTAAATTGGAGATGTTTCAAAAAAACATTGAATTATCGCATTTTTTCAGTAATCATTTTTATGAAAAAAAAATGCTAAAGAACTAAGGTCAATCAACAGTAAAATTTTGGTTCATTTTTCCGGATATTGTAATGTTGTAGCATGTTCACATATTCAAATATTATTACAAATATATTGTTGCAATATAAATATACAAATCCAAGTACCATGAGTTTTCGGTAATAAAATGCATGGGAATGGACAGTGCTTAGTTGGCATATTTAACACGCGCAACGACTCTGTCACGAAGTGAACATGATAATATATTCAGATCCCTTTTTCAAATTTGGCCAAAAGATAAGGTGGAACACATATTTTAAATGACGAAATGCTTGACGCAAAAATTTTTACTCCGGATATGAGCTAAAATATCTTGTTCCTTATTTTGGTGGCATACCGATAGTATAGTAAAGTTGACGCACCAACCTGTGCGGGAGCCAAAGGGTTGTCCGCTTTGCAGCCACTGCTTTACGATCCCCTTTTCGTCTGTATCGCAAATTACAACTGATGAAATGGTATGTTCTGGGACACTTTTTTTCGCGCGAATCACAACGGGTGCACTAAATACCCACACCTCCCTCCCAACCGACCGAGGGGCGCATACCGCATAACGTACGGCTCGAGACGCAGGAACAAAATCACAAAACACAGATAAATGTACGAATTCGACATCATGTTACGAACTAAATAAGCTGAGATAGAAGTTTTTAGTAAAAACTGATTTACTGATTACGCTGTAAAGCCGATTGTAGTCAGAACAAAGGACTCGAAAAGGTTCATGCATAGCATAGTTAGTAGAACAGCGTGGAAGTGATAGAGGTATGAAATTTCTAGTAGGTCTACAAGGAACAGATAAAGCTACGCGGCTCAATAGCTCAGGCGGGTCTATATCACCATTAAGGAGCTTGTGCATGAAGATCACGCCAAGCATTACTCTACGGTTAGTTAGAGAAGGTAGGTTAAGTAAAAAAAGTCTCCTAGAGTACGATGGCAAATTGATATTGCGATCCCAGTTCAAACCACGAAGAGCAAAGACCAGGAACAGTTTTTGGACAGATTCCATTCTAGCTCGGTGTGACTCATATTGATGTGACGATAAGCAAGATCCATACTGTCACAATCTGTGGAGTATTTCTGAAGAATATTAATACACTGCATTTTGAAGTGTTGAGACTTGGCAAGTTAAGTTCACACCAAGACTGAAAGTTATGAAGATTGCAACCGAAACGGAGAGCCAATGTCCTTAAAACTAAGACAAATCTTAACATCATCCGCGTACATAAAGACACGAGAGTGATTTATGACTGAGGGAAGATCGTTTATAAATAAAATGAATAAAAAAATAAAAAAGAATAAGAAAGTGAATAAAGTGAGGCTTAGCATGCTAAATTCGCACCAAGACTAGAGTTGTGAAGGTCAGATTGCAACCGATACGGGGAGGCAATGTCTTTAAAACTAAGATAAATCTTAACGTCACACTGCCCGAATGATATGGATCCAAAATATTTTTGAAATCGGATAAGAATTGTGGGTGCTACATCGTCTCAAAGTGGAGACATTTTGCATGTTTGAAAAAATGTACAATTTTTTGGAAAACTTGCAACTTTGAAACGGGATATTGGCCGAATGAAGCAACTTATCTTAAATATTTTTACTTTATTTGAAAAGTAGATCAATTTTTAGTTATGTGTAGTAAAAAATTTAATGAAATTTGAAACATTGAGTAAATTGGAGATGTTTCAAAAAAACATTGAATTATCGCATTTTTTCAGTAATCATTTTTATGAAAAAAAAATGCTAAAGAACTAAGGTCAATCAACAGTAAAATTTTGGTTCATTTTTCCGGATATTGTAATGTTGTAGCATGTTCACATATTCAAATATTATTACAAATATATTGTTGCAATATAAATATACAAATCCAAGTACCATGAGTTTTCGGTAATAAAATGCATGGGAATGGACAGTGCTTAGTTGGCATATTTAACACGCGCAACGACTCTGTCACGAAGTGAACATGATAATATATTCAGATCCCTTTTTCAAATTTGGCCAAAAAGATAAGGTGGAACACATATTTTAAATGACGAAATGCTTGACGCAAAAATTTTTACTCCGGATATGAGCTAAAATATCTTGTTCCTTATTTTGGTGGCATACCGATAGTATAGTAAAGTTGACGCACCAACCTGTGCGGGAGCCAAAGGGTTGTCCGCTTTGCAGCCACTGCTTTACGATCCCCTTTTCGTCTGTATCGCAAATTACAACTGATGAAATGGTATGTTCTGGGACACTTTTTTTCGCGCGAATCACAACGGGTGCACTAAATACCCACACCTCCCTCCCAACCGACCGAGGGGCGCATACCGCATAACGTACGGCTCGAGACGCAGGAACAAAATCACAAAACACAGATAAATGTACGAATTCGACATCATGTTACGAACTAAATAAGCTGAGATAGAAGTTTTTAGTAAAAACTGATTTACTGATTACGCTGTAAAGCCGATTGTAGTCAGAACAAAGGACTCGAAAAGGTTCATGCATAGCATAGTTAGTAGAACAGCGTGGAAGTGATAGAGGTATGAAATTTCTAGTAGGTCTACAAGGAACAGATAAAGCTACGCGGCTCAATAGCTCAGGCGGGTCTATATCACCATTAAGGAGCTTGTGCATGAAGATCACGCCAAGCATTACTCTACGGTTAGTTAGAGAAGGTAGGTTAAGTAAAAAAAGTCTCCTAGAGTACGATGGCAAATTGATATTGCGATCCCAGTTCAAACCACGAAGAGCAAAGACCAGGAACAGTTTTTGGACAGATTCCATTCTAGCTCGGTGTGACTCATATTGATGTGACGATAAGCAAGATCCATACTGTCACAATCTGTGGAGTATTTCTGAAGAATATTAATACACTGCATTTTGAAGTGTTGAGACTTGGCAAGTTAAGTTCACACCAAGACTGAAAGTTATGAAGATTGCAACCGAAACGGAGAGCCAATGTCCTTAAAACTAAGACAAATCTTAACATCATCCGCGTACATAAAGACACGAGAGTGATTTATGACTGAGGGAAGATCGTTTATAAATAAAATGAATAAAAAAATAAAAAGAATAAGAAAGTGAATAAAGTGAGGCTTAGCATGCTAAATTCGCTCCAAGACTAGAGTTGTGAAGGTCAGATTGCAACCGATACGGGGAGGCAATGTCTTTAAAACTAAGATAAATCTTAACGTCACACTGCCCGAATGATATGGATCCAAAATATTTTTGAAATCGGATAAGAATTGTGGGTGCTACATCGTCTCAAAGTGGAGACATTTTGCATGTTTGAAAAAATGTACAATTTTTTGGAAAACTTGCAACTTTGAAACGGGATATTGGCCGAATGAAGCAACTTATCTTAAATATTTTTACTTTATTTGAAAAGTAGATCAATTTTTAGTTATGTGTAGTAAAAAATTTAATGAAATTTGAAACATTGAGTAAATTGGAGATGTTTCAAAAAAACATTGAATTATCGCATTTTTTCAACTTTGGTAGAGTTGAATCAACAGAGATGCACCGAGATTCACGATGAAACCATATACACGTGATAGAGGGAATATTCACCTTTCAGACCTATATAGTGTAGTCTTGCGCATTTTTGCGCAAATTTGCTAAAAATCGAGAAAACCAATGCAACCTCGCGTAAAAAACGCGTTCCAAGTACAAGAGCGCATGCAAATTTGGCAGTAGCATGTGGGTAAAATGAAAATGAGCCATCAATATAAAATAACCTAAAAAAATCATTAAAAAAAAAAATTTTTTTTTCGCAATTTTAATAATAAATTAAAACAACACATTAAAAAATCTGTTTTAATCATTAAAATTAAAAAAACAAAGTTCATTTGTGATGAAAAAAGCGTTTTTTAAGCGAATTATAGGGGTAAAATATGCCTAGAAATATTTTTCAACTTTGACCTTGAATATCAAGGTAACCCGCGCACGTGGCAACTTCGGCAACCACTCAATTTGAAGCTTTAGAAATTAGCTATCAAATGCTTTTTAAATTTTTTAAAAAATCGCTTCACTCCTTTAGAAGATATGATTTTTGACAAGCGAAATGACCGATGGCCCCACTGTGCGTCATCCGAATACATAAAGACATAAGAGTGTCTGAGAAAAATTTATGACTGAGGAAAGATCGTTTATGAATAAAGTGAGGAGCAAAGGTCCCAGATGACTGCCCTGACGTACTCCAGAAGTAACATGGACGGACCCAGAGTATGAAGACTTGAAAAGAACCTTTTGAGTTATTTTTGTCAGATATTCCTGAATTCAACCAAGTACAGGACTTTGAAAGCCAATATTATTTCATTTAAAATTCATGACATCAATTTGCATTGCATTGTTAAAAACATCGATTGTCAAAGATGTGAATTCTAATAGGTTTGTGGTTATAGATCTATGTTTCATAAATCCATGCTGAGTTGGTGAAATAATGTTGCAGTTGAGAAGTAATTATTTTTTCAGCATGGGACACAAACCCCAAGAAGCGAATTCAAGATATTATAAAACATTGAACATGTCTGAAGAATTGTAAAGAGGAGACCAATCTGTTGGAAGAATAAGCTCATTCAATTTAAGAAAGTTGGCTTTATGAAAGTTACGTGATCTGTTCTTTGTGCCAACACCAATAATTGGTGTTCGAAAAGGTATATCAATAAAGTGTGGTGGAATTCATCTTCCGGAAGGACCAGAGGGTCAGTTCTAGAAACGGCGCAGTTAGAAGAATTAATCAAAAATATGAGATACAAAGAACTTCCATTCTTATTACGGACAGAGTTTATCTTTTTCGCTGTGCATTCGTTAACTAAAAAGTGACTCAGTTAAAAATTGTTGCAGTGTCAACTGGGACACTAATTTCAAAAGAAGAGATATCCCTTGAATATTTTAATATAAATTTTTCCACCGATCTTTTGTTGGCTTGAACTTTTGTTTTAACGAAAACTACAATATCATCCGAATGTTCGGAATCAAGCCTAGAAACAAGCATGTGTTTCTTCGGAGGAACATTTGTTAGAGGTTTACGGAGACCAAACATAGGATCAACCACAGCATTAATAACCGCAGCTGATTCAATCAGAGTGTCCGTATGTAGGCCTCTGACAGGATCCCTCTTGGCAGCATTCCCTATATAGGATGAATGCCCAAGCTTATCGAAAACTACAGCCTTATTCGCTTGTAAAGGGAAATCATTTCCTGGAGAAATGGAAATAGTCTCATCTTTACGACCGCCTTGCGGAACGGGAGTGGAAAACGTAATTAACTACGAAAGACACAATGACAGTGGGATCCACTCCAACAGATATTATCAGATTAGCAAGAAGAGATGCGCACTTGAAGACAAATTGGTCTTCTTGGGGATTTCGAAATTATTTTTCTGACTTTCCAATGATAAATTCACTATTTCCAATGATAAACTCACTCCGAACAGCTCTAGCCGCCAATACTGAGGCCCTCCGTTAATTCGACTGCGTAGGCGGTGCTTTTAAAGTTCTTGCGGTTGTCAGCAAATTAGGAACTGTTCCAGATATTTCTGGAAATGTGGGCTAAGACTATTAAGATAAATCACAAACGCGAAATAAATCAAGCAATTAAAAAAAGGAAAAAGAAAGAGCAAGTTACTACACAAACAACAACACAGTAACCGGGAGACCTTGAATACACGAGGAAAATCAAAATCAAAGTCTATGCAGGCATATACATACTCCCTTCGGATGTTGCTTGATTAGGCCGAAGAGTTATAAAAGCTTTAATTTGATGTTTAGCAACAAACAAAAAACAGAATAAGGTTTTCACGATATAGATATTGAGGAAGTGCAAGATTAGTATCAAGCTGATCTTGATAACTAACAAAGTTCTTAAATATTACTACAATATCTCAAAATATTAGTTCTAGTCATTTTTTCGTTTTATCGTGTTCGAATCAACCTACATTCCTAAATGCAATACGCTCCTGCCGTTTGCGAATTGCAAAACGAATTTAGATTGCAGTGGATTTAGCAAAGATGCGACAGTTGCTTGCAACCTTTTCACGCAAACGGTGACTAAGAGTACCGGCGGGGAAGATTTTTGGCCAGGTGCCGGACGGGCACACTGGCGAGTGATTTGGCAAGTTTGATGGAAACCGCCATCACACGTAGCTGTGCTTTTTTTCTTGCTTTTTTCATTTTTGTAAATTAAATTTTTTGTAAATTCATCCACGCACAAGCTACTCGGAATAAACAGTGAAGATCAAGATGGAACAAACGAAGTCGACGCTTTTTTATTTTCTCTGCCCAAGGCCGATATAACAACAGGGACTGGCCCCTATAACGTTGAAAGAGATTTTGGTTGATTTAACTGGATCGGGAGCTCCACCTCCCTACATCTACACAACCTATGGAAATTCCGAATGGAAATTTAAGAAAAAATAAAACAAACAATAAAATAAAATTATGAAGAACGAGAGGCGGCCAATGCAACGTTGGCCTTCCTAGAAGAGAAGGTGCAATGGAAGGAGAAGACAAGGTGTAATGTAAGGAGTCGCCGGAGTTCATACAGCTAACTGCTTCACTTCTTCTGCTTTAGGTAATTTTCTCCAGAGAATGCACTGAAGAAATCGCAATTTAATGATAAAGTTTCTGCACAAAGTAATCACCAAGGTTCTTATATTATGTGTACTTCTAAAAGTAAATAGTTTTCGAAGGAAATCTAATCCCTTAAAATAATTCGCCACTGATATTTCCAGTCATCGCATGGTTTTCATTGCAAAAACCATCAATAAGAGCCGCAAATGGTACTATTTTTATACCTTTGCAGAGGGTATATTAATTTTGGTCAGAAGTTTGCAACGCACAGAAGGAAGCGTCTCCGACTATGTAAAATATATATATTCTTGATCAGCATGAATAGAAGAGGTGATATGACCATGTACGTCTGTCCGTCTGTCTGGATCAACAGCTTCTCCTCCGAGACCATAATAGCTTCAGGTGAAATTTTCAACATAGGCTCCTTTTTGCTGCAGGCATTGTATATTTCGGAATCATCCCGATCGGACGACAATATCATAATATAACTCCAACTCCCATCGCAACGATCGGTCATGAATAAGGTTTATCCTCAATAATTTTGAGCTGAATACCAAGAAATTTAAGATTTTTAAGTTCAATATACTTCTTAATACCACCAAGTTCAGAATCGGTTGACTATATCATATAGCTTCCGTAGGAATGTTCGGTCATGAATAAGGTTTAACTCTGTTGTTTTTGAACCAAATGCCACGAAATTTAATTTCTTTCTTTAAATTTAAGATTTGTGAGTTTAATGTACTTATTAATATGTCAGCTAAGTTTTATCAGAATCAGTGTACTATATCATATAGCTGCTAAGGGAACAATCGGAACAAACACAAAATTTTGTATGAAAAATTATTTTTCAAGCTCAAAATTTGGAACTTGTAAATTTGGTATGTATTATTTACAATAATGATTATGGTGTATTAAGTAGAGAAAATCTGCAAGGGTATACGAACTCAGGCACGGCTGAAGTTAGTCCATCCTTCTAGTTTAATGTTTGTTAGGTCCGGGTGACTATCTTTTCAAAACGTTTTAGCAAGTTTCATAGCGTGATCTTGTACGTTGCTAAAATTAGCGAATGAACTACGTTGGCTTCTAATGGTTAAATTCTCAAATAAATTATAAATTAAGGGCACTCTGCTTACAGCATATAGTCTGTGGTATACCACATCTGACGGCCAGAAAATGTAGGTATCCTCAAAAGTTTGCTCTCCAATCTCAATAAGCACTTTATCTAAGAGTTTCACATAAGCACCTGCTTGGGGGCCCGTAGATCCCGATTATAGTATCTGAATTCGTCTTTGGCCGTTCAGGTTTAATGTCTTCTCGTTGATAGAGACAAAATTTTTCCATTTTTCCAAAGTTGTGTTGTTCTACATATTGCACTCTAGCGATTTTGGCCATTGCCATGGTGTGAGGAAGGAAGGATCGTTGGTAACATTTCAAATTGAAATTCCCATTTTACTTGTGACAATTTTATCTCGCAATTTTCCAGTTAATGGTGTATGAATTGACAATTTGACAAAATATTGCCTAATTAAGTGTATCATGTGAAACTAATTTAAAAATATTTAAAAAACTACTTCTCCTATGCTTAAAGCAGCCCAAAATAATATAATTTAATTTGTCTGCTTCAATTATTTCGTTCAAAAAGAGTACGACTCTCAACGAAAACCAGTTAATGGTGTATGAATTGACAATTTGACAAAATATTGCCTAATTAAGTGTATCATGTGAAACTAATTTAAAAATATTTAAAAAACTACTTCTCCTATGCTTAAAGCAGCCCAAAATAATATAATTTAATTTGTCTGCTTCAATTATTTCGTTCAAAAAGAGTACGACTCTCAACGAAAACCAAAAATAATAAGACAATCTAACGGTTATCTTATATTTATTTGTGTTATCTTTAAAAGACTTTGTTTTACTGGTTTTGTCTCTTTTTTGCCAACATATTAAATGTTAAAAATCTAAAAAAACCGATGAAAACGGTTTATTCGGACATCAAGATTCTTAGCGAAGTTCCAAAATCATATTACTGCCAAAATATTCGAAAAAACATAAGAAATCAACGTTTTTGCTGAATGTTCTTAGCACAGCTGTTGTCAAATTGGAAACGCTTATAGCAAGACTACACGTATTGAGTAAAGGCAAGTGCTACGAAAGTTTCCTTGACTTAGAAATGACACTTCCTATTTAACCAAATAAATACTTCGCTTATTGGCGCACGTGAAATGAAGTCAGTTAATTATAGCTTTGTACCATTTTGTTGTTTCTTAATTTACCCAATGCATACTAATATTTATGTATGCATACTAATACTATGTAATTTTGAAAAATTGTATAAGCTGCATGGACGGGCTTCCAATTTATAACTGCCCCTATAAGACATATGTTTCATATTTTCCTCTGAAGTTTATATTAAACTTCGCAATCATTAATTCCTTCCATTATATAGTCATTATTATCTACATCTCTTAATACATTTACTTGGCCACGGGCTCATAAAAATTGTTGAATTTATTTTCGACTTTTTTTAGTTTTTGTTCAAGTACTTTCTGTTTCTAACTTCTTTCTATTTTCTCTGTATCCTTCGAAACCGTTTGTGCCAACTACGTTGAGGGTCAGTGACTTATCTCGAATCCGTCGTGTTAGGTTACTTATACATGCATTTGGACATCTTCAAGCAGGGATGTAGTCACCCATATCTACCGATATACACCCACTATATCAAAAATTATAAAACTAAACAATTTCCATAATTTTTTATATTACAGCAGCTACAAATTGTAGGTAAACTTAAACTAAAGACTGAATTTGCTTAAGAGCCCTAAGTATTCCCGAAATATCCCTGGAAAGCAAAAATCGTTTATAGGTAGCTAGTGTCCGACTTATATAATTCTTTTCGATAATTCCCCTTTTTGACATTTTATGACAAATAGACAATAATATTCAGAAAATATCAACGAAGCTAACTTAAGCCGTGCCGAAGTTTGTATACCCTTGCATATTAATTGGTTACTTTCTCCGTCATATCGGATTCAAGATATTTTAAAAATTGGAAGTATAAAATTTTAAAAAATTTGAAGCAAAAAAAAAGAAACACCAAGAAAAAATTCGGGTTCGCCAACGGCCGGGATTGAACCTCCGCTCTTGTCATTTCTAGAATTGATCTCTACCTACTGCGCTACCAAACTTAAAATTCACGGCCTCGCTATTTCGGTATACATTGCAGGCGTCCAACTTCTCGCTCTCTAAATTTTCTGCCGAATTCTAGAAAACAACAACACAATACAAATAGTTTTCTGTCTCTTTCTGCTTCGCAGCTTTTTCAAGCACGTGTTCGCATATATGTATGTATGTATGTTTGTATGTTTCCATGTATGTTGTTTGTGTATGCATATATAAATGCAAATATAAATGTATTTAATTGGCTGCATATGCATACATATTGATGCTGATGGGGTTGATTCATTGATTTTATTGATTTATGTCGGTGTTTATTATCCGATCTGATTCGAACTTACTGGTATGATGTAAAAGTATAATTCTCATCTGTTCACCAAATTTGGTTGAGATATTTTAAAAAACATAAAAAGTTTTTCTCACAAGAACTGTGAGTAGTTCAAACATTTTGACCGAAATACCTCTGATCTTTCCTATTTTTCTATAACTTATAGTTGTCCTATCCTACCAATTCTTCAACTTGATTTAGATAAAAGATCAATGAACAGAATGATATGACTTTTATTAACGCAGCTCAAAATTTAAGTTCGATTAAGTACGAAGAAACAGACAGACGGACAGATGGACATGGTCATATCGACTTGGCTATTGATGCTGATCAAGAATATATATACTTTATGGGGTCGGAAACGATTATTTCTTTGCGTTACAAACATCTGACCAATTTTATTATACCCTCTGCAAGGGTATAAAAATAGTTTTCAATCATTTGACTTCGACTTTATTTTTTAAAACTAATTGATAATACATAATACAAGTTTATGAGGAAAAAAGTCTTAATTATTTTGGCGAATGAGGTATTTTTTAGAAAAATTGGATAATAACTAACGAGTCAGTTGTGTAACGTGTCTTTTATGTGGTATTTGTATGCAAGACCAAAACGATTTACCTTCTTTCTTTCCTAAGCCTTTCGCCTTTTTTGGAATAACGCAAGCTAGTCTCTGGTTTCAAGTTTTGTCATGAAATGTTACACACTTTTTTTTTCTGCTGCACGGTTTGCCCGGATCGGATGGTTATATTATATAGATCACATAAACCATCGCATCGATGCTTAACATGAGTAACACAGTTGCTCTTGAAACGAATGTCATAACATTATTGTGAGTTTCATATACTTTTACACACTTCCACCAAGTTTTCTTTCAGTCGGATGACGAAATGTTTCTCATGCTGGAGAAGTAAGTTTTTATTTACTTTATATACTTCTTAATATACTTTTTAATTGCAATCATTATCAGTGGGCTATATGTATCATAGAGCTCACATAAATTAATCAGTGAAAAGTAAAGTTCAAAATTCGTATCCTCTTCTAGTTCCATTAATTATTTAAAGTACACACTGTCGGATCTTATAAAATTGGGAACACAAATTTAAATATTGTCCACGTCGACTTGAAATTTTGTACATTTGATCATTGTGTTATGGGAAAGTTAAAAAAAATATTTCAAACGAAAAATATTTCAGACTGTTTGTTTTTGCATTTAGGACCTTGTTTTTATTTACTTGGCCTTAGCGCCAAAACATATGTTTGCTTTGTTCATCAAATTGTACATCAGTTGTCAAAACCACTGCTTGTCTGCCCTAAAACTGTTTATGTTCTCAGCGGTTGCTGCCGAATACTCTTATATGCAGAGTTCGTCGCAGCGCTCAGAGAACCAATAAATACCCATGTAAAGGGCAGGCAAGCACAGCACACACTACATCAACTTTGACCTAGACACAATAAACTATTTTTTCGTTAATTTTATTTGCGCGTCGTGTGAATTATTTCTTTTAATAAAAATTATTCAGTCGGCCAATTGGGGAAAAACGAAGATCTCAACATAAAATTTGGTGACCCCGACGTGATTTAGGTCAAAGTGCGTGTCAGTTATTTCGATTTTTTCGTTAATTTTATTGCATATCGTTGCAATAAAAAGTTCGCATATCGTTGGGTTTGCAAAGTCGTTGCACCCACATAATAAAATCAAAGAAATCGAACATTCGTATAGGCATATGTGCATACATACATACGTATATGCTTTGCCGTCGGTAAATTCTCTTCTTGTGTCGCAAACAAAATACATAAGGAAAAGTGCCGTACAGTGAATATACATAGTGTGCATAGCAACCAGACAGATTGGCTTACGCGGTTTAGCCATACAAACATACATACATACATACATATTAGCAGCTGCCTAAGCAGAGTGCAAGAATCAGTGCAACGGTTGATTCTTCGCGTTTTCGGTTTCTCGCATATTCGCAAACCATAAAACATTTTACAGCTGCCAAATGCCTGGAGAGCTGGAATATTACAAAGAGAAGGCTGCGGCGGTGTCAAGACAGCTGATCGCGTTAAATAAATTTCTAAGTGTGGAAAATAATTAGTGAATTTGATGAAGTTGAGCTGCAAATTCGACTGGACCAAATTGAGCAAATGCGAATGGATTTCGATTTGGCTCAAACTAATTTCGAAAAATTGGACTTACTACAGCTGGCCACAGATGATCGTATGGATTTTTTAAATACTTTAATGGGAATTAAAGGCAGACTCTCTCGTGAGTGAATGGGAGCCCGAGGATTCAGTGGTGCAAATTCGACGGCTGTGCGTCAGAATTCGCAAGAAATTACCACATCGTTTCTTGCTGAATTCAACCGGTCTCGGTTGCCAGATTTGCAGTTGCCAAAATTTAATGGCGACTATATGGATTGGCCGCAATTTTATTCAATGTTCATCAGCATAGTGGACAAAGACCGTCGGATACCCAAAATCGAAAAGTTTCAGCATCTTCGTGGAAGTTTGGGAGGAGCGGCATTAGATAGAAAATTATGCATTTTCAGGCACACGTCAAGTCAATTTTCGGGTTGCAAGAGGTGGAACAAGGCTCATCAACTGGTTTACGTCAATTAAGTGACAACATAAATGCACATCTGCGGTCTCTTCAGTCCTTGGCTACAATGTCGGAAATTTCTGATGGATTACTCATTCACATCATATCTCGCAAATTGGACAAACGCACGCAGGAGAAGTGGGAGGAGAGCCTTTCAACAACAACGCTTCCTACATGGCCGGATATGTCATCCTTTTTGGAGAAAAGATGCCGGATGATGGAAAATTTGGAAAATGCTATGGTAACTCAAAAAAACATTTATAAAACGTAAACCGTCAATACTGGTCACGTCCCAAAATTCTCAAGTTTGTTGCAATTTTTGTAATACGTCTGATCATTACATTTCCAAATGTCAAGCTTTTTTAAATCTCTCGGCAAATGCGCGTTATAAGGAAGCCAAGAAAAGATTTCTTTGTTTAAACTGCCTGAGAAAAGGTCATTCATTGCAGCAATGTAATTCTGGCAAATGTAAGCAATGCCAAGCTAAGCATCACACATTGTTGCACATGTCTCCAAATCCTCCAGTACATGCTTCGACACCATCGTTCGAACCACAAGAATCGTCACAATCTCCAGTCGCCTTGTTAACAAATTTAACACCTAGCCTTCCTCTTGCAAGCCCAAAATCCCAATCCGATGACTACGTTGTGCTGGCGACTGCTATAGTGTATGTCAAAGGCCGGTCCGGACTATACTTTCCTTGTCGAGCCATTCTAGATTCATGCTCCCAGCTAAATCTTATTACTTCGAGATTCATCAATCAGTTGCAGTTAAAGTCTAACGCTTCAGACGTTCAGTTCAATGGTGTTGGGAACATTTCTCTAGCATCCAACAAATCGGTAGATATCATCGCGCGATCACAAGATGCAAGCTATAGTGCCTCGTTCTCTGCGATCGTCACTCCTACAATTACGGATTTGCAGCCGTATTTCAGTCTGGATGCTAAGGATTGGCAAATACCCAACGGATTGAATCTGGCAGACCCACATTTCTTCAGGCCACAAAAGGTCGACTTGCTAATAGGAGCATCGCAGTTTTTTGATCTGCTAGGCTCAGGAAAAGTTTTGTTGGGAGAACATTTGCCGGGATTATATAAGACGAGATTTGGGTGGATTGTATCCGGTGCTTTAGCAAGGTCTTTGCCTGGGCGCTCAGTTTTGGCAGCATGCGCCAGATAAACTGCCACCGAAAATTCAGAATTAAATGATCTTGTCAAACGTTTTTGGGAAGTCGATATTGATTATTCTTCGTCGCAGTCAATCTCGTCCGATGATCTTCGTTGCGAACAACATTTCTTGGCCAACTATTGTTGTATTCTGCCCGGAGAATATTCGGTGCGCCTTCCAGTAAGGCAAAGTTTTTCTGAACTTGGAGCCTCGTTCCCAATGGCAATGCGAAGATTTCTCAACCTAGAGAAAAGGTTGGCTCAAAACCCACAGCTAAAGGCTCAGTATGAGGCATTTATTCAAGAATATATCGATTTGGGTCATATGTCTCTATCATCAATACAAACCACATTTCCACAATTCTTTCTACCTCATCATTGCGTTCAGAAATTGGACAGTACAACTACTAAATTAAGAGTGGTATTCGATGGCTCCGCAAGGACAAGCACTGGCGTTTCGCTAAACGATTTACTATTGGCAGGCCCCACCATCCAGCCGAAAATATTTAGCATTCTATTTCGATTTCGATGTCGCAAAGTTGCCCTTTGCGGTGATATTTGCAAAATGTACCGATGCGTGCGGATATCTCACCCAGATAATTTCTTGCAGTGCATTTTGTGGAGAAGCAACCCAGACGAGGAAGTTCAAGTCCACAAGTTGGAAACAGTCACATATGGGACCAAGTCTGCGGCGTTTTTAGCAATTCGAGCCATGCAGCAACTCGCCTCTGATGAACAAGAATCCTTTCCTTTAGGCGCTGGCACATTGCAGCAGGATTTCTATGTGGACGATCTCATCTCAGGAGGAGACACAATCGACGAAGTGATTGAAATCAAGCGCCAAGTGAAAGAGCCTTCTACGACGCGGTAACTTTCCAATTCGAAAATGGTGTTCTAACGAGCTCACTGTGCTAGAAGGAGAAACGGAGACCGACTGCGAAAAATTGCTTAAATTTCATGATGGCACGGATGTCACTAAAACTCTTGGTTTAGTATGGGATCCCAGCACGGACAATTTGCTATTCAATGTCGCTCAAAATTCGACTAAAGGACCCATCACAAAGCGCATGGTCCTGTCAACCCTTGCAAAGCTGTACGATCCATTAGGACTCATCTCGCCTATCATCACAAGGGCAAAGATATTCCTGCAATCGTTATGTAAGGAAAAGCTGGAGTGGGATGAAAATTTGACTCAGGCCCTTCACGCTTCGTGGTGCGATCTGACCTCTCAGCTGTTTGAGATTGCCAATTTTAAATTCCCACGATACATTTTGCAGCTTCAAGCCAATATAGAAATTCACGGTTTCTGCGATGCGAGCATCGAGGCCTATAGTGCGTGTGCTTACATGCGCTCAGAGTCGCACGGCATCATCTCGACCAATTTGATTTGTTCAAAATCCAGAGTTGCTCCTTTAAAATCCATGACCATTCCAAAACTCGAGCTTTCTGCGGCGCTCATACTTGCCGAACTCGTCTCAATAATTACCAAAGATTTAAATGTTCAATGTAATGTTCATTGCTGGTCCGATTCAACTATAGCCCTTGCTTGGATTAAACAATTGCCATCAAATTTTAATGTTTTTGTTTCCAACAGAGTGTCGCAAATCCAGCAATTGACTGGAGGAATGACCTGGCACCACGTACCTACAAAATTAAAGCCAGCTGATATCTTATCACGTGGATGCTCGCCTTCGGAGCTTATGGATTCAGCTCTCTGGAAATCAGGCCCACAGTTTCTTCTAAAATCTAGTGCGGAATGGCCGGCTGACGTTCAGATGCCAATGGTGCTGCCGGAGCTGCTGCTCAGGGTACTGATGGTGGCCAAGCAACAAGATATTTCAATGGATTGGAAATATAAAAATTCATTCGGAACGCTGCAGCGCATCTTCGCTTACGTGTATCGCTTTTACAACCTTAAAAACAAGGACGCTGCAAGATCTAAAGGGCCGCTCACAGTTCAGGACATTAAAAGTGGAACATTGCTAATCACCAAAATCATACAACAATCGTGCTTCGCTGAGGAGTTTAAGTTACTGCACAGCAATCGAACCCCACAAAAAGGACCAATGTGCTCACTTAACGTGTTTTTGGACAGCTTTGGATTAATCCGTGTTGGCGGACGCCTGCAAAACTCAGAATTGGATTATGACGCAAAACATCCCATTTTGTTGCCTCGAGGTCATACAATTACTAATGCAATTATAATTTTCTACCATGAAAAGTTTTTGCACGCTGGAGCTCAAGGACTGCTTGCAATGCTCAGGCAGAAATTTTGGCCAATTGGAGGCCGCAAATACGTTGGAGCAGTCATTCGCAAATGCATTCGATGTTTTCGTTTAAAACCAGTTCTAATGCAGCATATGATGGGCAGTCTACCGGCTGATCGTGTACGCGCAAATCCAGCATTTCAGACAACAGGAATTGATTTTTGTGGACCCTTTTTCTATAAGGCAGAAACCAGGAACAGAGCACCTGTCAAATGCTACATCGCAGTCTTCGTCTGCTTTTCTACAAAGGCCACTCACTTGGAACTAGTTCGAGATCTCTCAACCGAATCGTTTTTAGCTGCGCTGAGGCGATTTATAAGTCTACGTCCGAAGCCACGCACAATTTGGACGGATAATGCCACCAATTTCGTTGGTGCAAAAAATGAGCTGGCCGAGCTCAGGGAGTTATTTCTCGGAGATCCACACATTTCGGCTATCACCAATCTTTGCGTTTCTCATGGCATCGACTGGAAATTCATTCCGCCCCGCTCTCCACACTTCGGATGCTTATGGGAAGCAGCCGTCAAGGCTGCAAAATATCATTTTTATCGCATCGCTGGCACTTATATTTTCACACTTGATGAAATTCAAACACTAGTATGTGAAATCTCTGCAATGCTTAATTCTCAACCGCTCTTCTCCTTTACAGAAAATCCTGACGACCTGGATGTCTTAACGCCGAACCACTTCTTGCATGGGCAACCTAATTTGGCATTCGAAGAGCCAGATTTGGGTCATCTCAAAACAAATTTATTGAGTCGCTGGCAGCGCTTGACCCAGATGAAGCAAATATTCTGGAAGAAGTGGACCACCGAATATCTGTCTTTGCTGCAAGAAAGAGGTAAATGGCAAACCTCATTGCCTAGCCTGCAACCTGGCTCGGTGGTAATCATCAAAGACGAAAACCTACCTCCTCTAAGGTGGCCTCTTGCCCGAGTCAAGGCCGTCATACCGGGAGCCGATGGTGTCAGCAGAGTAGCCATACTTCGCACGGCCAAGGGAATCTTCAAGAGAGCTGTCAGCAAGCTAGCCGTTCTGCCCCTTCTGGACGAACCTATTGAAAGCCTGCGCCTTCCAACGGGGGGTGAATGTTCGGAGCAGAACTTTTCTAAGTAGAGGCAACGAGGGTTGCTTTTTATATTTCGGCAAATATATCTGTGGAGATCTTCGTTTGTCCCTAATTGGCCGACTAATTTTTAATAAATGTTTTCAAAAGAAATTAATCGCACGGCGCGCAAATAAACGAAAAGAGTTTATTGTGTTCTAGGTCAAGAGTGCAATTTAGTGTGTGTGTTGTTGCCTGCTCTTTACATGGGTATTTATTGGTGCTCTGAGCGCTAGCCAAACTTTACATATAAAAAACATAAACAGTTTTAGGGCAGCCAAGCAGTGGGCTTGACAATTGATGTAACTTTATGAACAAAAAACAAACATGTTTTGGCGCTAAGACCAAGAATTCATTTTACAGAAGGCCTCCACTTAGAAGAGTTCTGCGCCGAACAATATATTTATTCTATTGTTCATTGTTTTTCAAAATATTTCCCATAATGATCAATGCATTTGTTATTTATATAGTTTTTGAACTCTTCAATTGTCTTTTTTTTCTGAACGAACAAAAAGAAGTCATTAGGTAGCAAGTCAGGTCTACAGGGCGGATGATTCATCAATTCGATGTTTCAATAATGCTCGAACAAATTTTACTGGATTTGAATCATCTTGGAACACGCACACTGTCGATTGTTTATCAGTTTCCAGCTGATTCGCATATATCCATGATTTATCACCACGGTTGCTAGGTGAACTAGGTGTTCATACGAACGGACGGACAGACTGACGGTCATGGCTATATCGACTCGGCTGTTGATGCTGATGAAGAGTTATACACTTTATGGGGTCGTAAAATTTTCCTTCTGCCTGTTAGATTTAGTTTGGGGACTTTAATATACCCTTTTACCCTCAGGGTACAGGGTATAATTACTCGGCACCGACCATATCTATGCAAAAGTACAGATAAGACCAGTCTGCTACAGGAATAACATTACAGAGAGATTGAAAAAGCTAGTTTTAGGAAATTAACGGGTACAAGTCATCGAATTCGTACCAGGTAACCCAAAATAAGAGTCAATGGTTAGGTCCAATGTTGGCAGAAAAATCACTTTGGGGACAACTAAAGGATCATTTCTGTAAACAACGCAGTTGCAGGAATCCTTCATAAATATAGGCTCTGTTGGTCTTCCATTTATATTGTCAACAACGCACTGTCCGAAGGAACGCAACAGCAATAAAGACTCTACTGATTGAAACCATGAAATTTTGGGTAAATTAAAATCCCTAAGAACGATTAATAACTATATATCACTAAAATGTGGTCAGAATGACGGGATAAAAGCAGAATATGACTTTAGAGGAATTTTTATATTAATGAACTCAATCCGATGTGATTTCGAAAGATAAACTGCTTTCGAGAAAAAAGCTTAATCGAAAAAAATCAATCCTCCACCACTACTTCGGTGTGTTCGATTATATCTAAAACTAGAAAGCTTTAAAGGGAACGGAGTTGCGTCGGTAATTCAGATTTTACTGGTTCTCTAACACAAGGTTTCCAAAATCAAAAGGGAGACTGTCTATATACAGTATAGCAAGTTAAGAGTAAATAAATTTTAACAACGAATTTGGTG
Source organism: Drosophila sturtevanti (assembly GCA_018150375.1). Lineage (NCBI taxonomy): Eukaryota > Metazoa > Arthropoda > Insecta > Diptera > Drosophilidae > Drosophila > Drosophila sturtevanti. The sequence continues at coordinate 129,680 of JAECWJ010000322.1, read as the reverse complement.
TTTCGGCCCACTAGCAAGATCTGATGTTGGTAGTAGTACCAAGGGCAGAAGGCAGTCGAATATATCAGCCAAATACTTTTCATTACTCAGTTTTGCAGGCAGAAAGCTTCATGACCGATTTGGTCAAAAAGATTTCGTGGGACACTAATTTTAGAGGTCGAAGAATTTCGCTTTAAATAAAGAAGTCCTTTTTGTCTGAAATAGCATCAACTAAGCTGGCTGCGCCATTCGTAACTGCAGACATAACATTTGGTGCTGCTGCTACGGATAATGTTTATGAGCTCCGCTTGTAATAATTTGATTGAGAATATTCGCGGTATAGGAAGCTCGACTCTTTTTGACTCTCTTTGACTAAGCCCGAGAAGATATCCTCTTTATGTATATATGTATGTATATGTGATAACCAGCACCGAGATGCTAACCGGTCGAAGCCGATAGAGCAGAGCTCTCTCCCTATTGTAATTCGATAGTTTTTAGTTTTATTGTAACAGTCGAAGCGGCCGCACTGAATCGGAAAAATATATATTATTTTGGAATCCAAGTATCTTTATTCTAAGTACTGGATTATATTGGCAATGAGGTAAAAAAAAAACAATATAATAAACTAATTAACAACTTATTTAAATAGTTAAAGAAAAGAAATATCAAAGAAGCTAACTTCGGACGTGCCGAAGTTTGTATATGATTACTTTCTCCGTCATATCGGATTCAAGATATTTTAAAGATTGGAAATATAAAATTCACGGCCTCCCTATTTCGGTATACATTGCAAGCGTCCAGCTTCTCGCTCTCTAAATTTTCTGACGAATTCCAGAAAACAACAACACAATACAAATAGTTTTCTGTCTCTTTCCGTTTCGCACTCAGCTTGTAGTTTTTTCCAGCACGTGTTCGCATATAAGTATGTACGTTTGTATATATGTTGTTTGTGTGTGCATATATTTTTTTTTTTTTTTTTTTTATGCATATGTTTATTTGCAATCTGTCCAGGTGGACAATAAGCAAAATTTTTTAAAAAGGTGTGGACTATGACAGAGGGGGGCTTACGATCACCTTTTAAGTTCTTCCGGGACGAGTCACCAGTCCATCTCTGGCCTAAATTGTAGATCCAGAGGGTGACATCTTTTAAGTCGTCTTGTGTGATTATCTATGTCCAGCAGGTTGAGGGCTAAATTATTTACATGTGCTTCCAGTCTGGAGTAGTGCCGAATACCGTACTTCCGGATCTCACTCTTGACTGACGGAACAGCAAGGTCTCTATGGATCACAGAGTTCCGCACATAGGGATGCGCGCCAATCATTCTGCGGAGAAGTTTGCTTTGAAACCGTTGCAGAATTTCAACGTTTGACACTGAAGCTGTTCCCCAGAGCTGAATGCCATAGGTCCATTCAGTATAGTCTTATAAAGCAACAACTTGTTACAGGTGCTAAGTTTGGATCTCTTGCCGAGTAGCCATTGTAATTTTGACACTTTGATGTTTAGCTGCGATCTTTTGGCAATAAGATGAGCTTTCCAGTTCAAACGCCTGTCAAGAGTGAGACCCAGGTATTTCACTTTCTCCACGCTCGGGAGAAGCGTCCCGTTAAGACTGACTGGGGGGCAGTTGAGCCTACGAGTGGCGAAAGTCATGTGTAGCGACTTCTCCGTATTTACGGAGATATTCCATCTTCGTAGCCATGGTTCTAGCAGGTTAAGTTGGTCTTGGATGATTTCTGAGGCCGCCGGGGGGTTCGGAGCGTCAGCAACAAAGGCAGTGTCGTCTGCATATGAGGCAACCAAAAGTCGCTCGTGTTGCAACACAGGCAAGTCTGCAGTGTACAGGGTGTAGAGGATGGGGCCCAGAACACTACCTTGTGGAACGCCCGCTATGATGGACTCAATTCTGGACATGGAGGTCTCGCATCTGACATAGAAGCACCTACCGACAAGGTATGATTTTAGGACCATATAATGTGGAGCAGGAAGCAGCAGCTTGAGTTTGTGCAGAAGCCCGTCGTGCCAGACTCGGTCAAAAGCCTGCTTAACATCCAAGAACACCGCTGAGGAGTAATGTTTGTCTTCGAAAGAGCAGAGCACCTTCTGAACAATGCGGTGACATTGCTCTGGAGTGCCATGATGTTGCCGAAAGCCAAATTGATGATCTGGAATAAGGTTGCCATCGTCCAGAAGCGGCAACACTCTAGCCAAAAATATTCTTTCGAATACTTTGGAGAGTATTGCCAGCAAACTGATTGGACGGTATGATGCGAGGTCATGCACCGGTTTCCCAGGTTTTGGAATCATTATAATCTCTGCGCACTTCCATTGGGTGGGGAAGTGGCAAAGATCAAAGATCCTGTTAAATAGGTTAGCAAGAAGCTGAATCACTCTCGACGGCAGAAGTTTGATGGTGACTGCATTAATACCATCATAGCCAGGGCTCTTCCTTGTCTTAAGATAGTCGATCTGCGATTTTACTTCCTCAGGGGTGATTCGGCTAATGGGGAGATCCATTTGGTAAGGAGCCTATAAGATAGACAGAGTGGCACTCACGTCTTTTGCGCTGTATGTGCAAAATGGAGTAAATGCCAGGTGCGTCGCAAACTCTTCGGCTAACTCCTCACTGGATCTGCACCACATACCATTTGATCCTCGAATGGGGACTTTCCTCACAGTCGGCCTTTTGAGGTATTTGGTGGCTTGCCAGAGACTGTGATTGGGTTGATTTGGCTCGAGATTTCGCAAATATTCTGCAGTTGCTTCGTTGCGGAGTTCGAAGTATAGAGCTTTAAGCTCCTTGGTGGCTCGATTAAGAGCCGTTTTATCCAGAGGATTGCGACTACGCTGCCAGACACGTCTCAGGCGTCTTTTTTCCCGCAGAGCATTGGTGATCTCGTCGGACCAGGCAAACATGTCCCTTTGTCTTGCTGTGCGTTGCCTGCTTCTTGATGGTGGAGTGCAGGCACTAGCAGCTTCGCAGATGTCTCGCGATAGTTTTTCCACTGCATCGTCAATGTCTTCACCGCTGTTGAGGCTGACGTTCGGCTCAGTGACCCCGTCAAGCATAGTTTTAAAGGAGTCAATGTTAGAGTTTTTCCTGAGTAGCCTTGTGATGCGCTTTATTGATTCGACTGGGATGTCTAACCAGACCTTCACAGCACTGTGATCCGAGTGTAAATCGAAATCAGCATCAGTGTAAACGCAGCTGCCATTGATCCCTCTGGTTATTGAGAAGTCCAGGACGTCGGGACTTCTTCTTGGGTCAGTCGGCCAATATGTTGGTTGGCCAGACGAGTGGGTGGTCAGGTTAAGAGTATGTATACAAGGCATGAGGGCAAGTCCCTTAGGGTTATTCAATCTTGACCCCCACCATGTGTGTTTTGCATTAAAGTTACCTCCAGCCAGAAACCTTGATCCAAAGCTACTAAGGCCTTGCTGAAACATCCGCGTGTCGACTGCATGTCTGGGAGGAACGTAGCAGGAAGCAATGTTAATATTGCCGATGGAAGTGGTAATGCGGAGCGAAGACGCTTGAAGCCACGGGTGAAGAAGCGGCGTATTTTCGGTGTACTGAAGCCTAGACTTGATTAGTATGCCGGCACCGCCTCTGGCATTTCCGCTCGGATGATTAGCTCGAAGGAGATCGTATCCACTAATGTTGAAGTATGACTGATCCGTGAGATGTGTTTCAGATAATAGCATTAGGTCGACATTGTTCCTCTTGAGGTACAAGTCGACCTCTGGCCTACTTTTACATAGGCCGTTAGCATTCCATATGACAATTTTTAGGCCTACTTGCATAAAGATGCCATTAACGTCTGCATCATGATAGTCATTTGCTCCATCTGGGCTCGGAGCAGTTTTAAGATTTGTTCAAGGTAGACAATGCCGGATCCACCTTGTATAGGTTTATAGCTGCATATGCATACATACTGATGCTGATGGGGGTTTTATTGATTTATGTCGGTGTTTATTATCCGATCTGATTCAAACTTACTGGTAAGGTGTAAAAGTAGAATTGTCATCTGTGCACAGTGGGCGAAACGGCTGATTTAGCGGCGATTAATTAATAACTTCTGTAAAAATTATGCTATTTTTGTACGGATAATTGTTTTTTGTAGATAAATATATTACACATCAAAATTAATCTAAAAAAAAATTTTTCATTTAGTGCAAATATTTTTTTTTTGATTTGTTTTATGATAGTGTAAAACTGATCTTTTCGATGTCTAGTTGGTTTTGCTCCGTTTTAAGGCATTCCATTAAAAATTTTCATAATTTTTATTCTTTGCACTATTAAGGAAATATATATACACATCTTAAAAAAAATCAAGTAAATTGGACAACTATTTCATAAAAAAATATGAATCTGAAATTTAGTCTCTCTCGGATATGCGCGCATGTTCCGCTGGAGTAATGTTCAATAGAGCACAAAAAAGTATACTTGTAGGCGCCATATGCCATACTGTAAAAAGTACACATTTTGGCACTGACATTGTTGCTAAAAAACTCATTTCTGAAGTAATGTGCTGGAAGATGCAGCTCATTGTGGACGGTTTCACTTCGAAAAACACACACTAATTTTATAAAAATACTTTCTTGCCGAACCCTGTCGAACCTTAAAAGTTGCACTCTACTAAAGTTCAGTTTATTAGTAAATGTTAGTAAACACAAAAGTGCTAAATTGAATATTAAATTTTTGGGACAAAACATAAACACAGGTCACAAACATTAATTTTGTTAGTAACTACATACCTTTTTCTTGAATTAACACCAAAAAGTTCAATTAAAATCAATAACACCAATTTTTATGCAATTTTTTTAGACGCAATCAGATTTGGCGGGAAAGTTGATAGCAAAAGCTGACGAAAAATTTATTGACTTCAAAGCATCACAGCTGTGCGAATATCGAAAGAAAATTGAAGCGATTCACATTTTTGGCCTTTCGAATATATTAGTAGGTGATCGCAAAAAAGATTTTAGCGCCAAGATTTACTTTAAATTTTAATTAATCGGAGCTAAATCAGCCGTTTCGCCCACTGTGCTGTGGTTTGGTTGAGATATCTCGAAAAACAAAAAAGTTTTTCTCACAAGAACTGTTTTGAACTACTCAAATTTTGACCGAAGTACCTCTGATCTTTCTTATTTTTCTATAACTTATAGTTATCCGATCCTACCAATTCTTCAACTTGTTTTAGATAAAAGATCAATGAAGACAATGATATGACTTTTATTAACGTAGCTCAAAAATTAAATTTAAAAAAGCGCGAAGAAACAGACAGACGTACAGACGCACATGGTCATATCGCCTCGGCTGATCAAGAATATATATACTTTATGTGGTCGGAAACGATTATTTCTATGCGTTATACAGATCTGACCAATTTTATTATACCCTCTGCAAGGGTATAAAGAGAATATAAATGCAGCTTGGCTTTGTGTGCATATGTAATGAAAGACTACCCCGCTAGGATCCGTTATATTTCTTTTCTTTTGTGTCGCATTCTTTTTGCTCTTGAGTGCAAAGAGTATGCGGTGCTAAAGTCAGCCGAAAAAAGTAACAAGGAATCTGACAAACGTCAGGGCAGAGTTCCCACTCAAGTATTAGACAAATGTTTGATAGGGAAAACTATCTGACCGTGGACAGAGGCGAAATGCAGAGAAAATATTAAGCAAATGCTTAAAAAAGAAAACTATCTATCAGCGGTCAGAGGCGAAAGGCAAATGTTAAACAAATGTTTAATACACAATTTTAACATTATCTGACAGTGATCAGTGGCAGACTGCCGAGAGAAAAATATGAAACTAGTTACTTAGACAAAACGATAACTTGTTCGACATAAGCATTTAATCATTGGTTGGCGCACGGGAAGCCCTTGTGGCTGCGGACTCGATAGTATAGAGTAACGTGTGGTGTGCTTCTCCACACCCCGACACCACGCCGAGCTTCGACAGGACCCGGCAGAGGGCCAAACAATTGGAGCAGTTTTTGTTCACCAGCACTGACTGCATTCGCTTTTCGGCGCGAAAGTTGCGAAATCCTAGGCACTGTCCGAGCCCGTGGACTACCCGTCGCATGTGTATTCACCACTTCACGAAATTGTTCCCTTGTTCCCTACCCCAATAACATTTATACAAATTTGAGAATTTGAATTACTTGTATTTGCCATTATTTTATCCAAATTATTATTGCATAGGTCCAATTGCATGGGCATTAACTCTGCCTTAGCCACGCTCTGTTGGGCTAAAAGCAATATATTATCCAATAAGTAATTCTCTGTTGAATGGGTAAAATTTTCCATGGCTTGTTGTAGTTTGTTGGCGAATTTTTGTGATTAAATCCTGACCTTCTTGGGCCCACATTTCGGCCAACTCTTTGTACATGAGAAAATGTAAGGCAGCCAAACGAAGCAATTCTTTGCCATTTTTCGGTTGATATTCACGCAAATATCTTATAATGGCCTGACTTAGATCCAATTTTTGATAATCATCGAATTGTCCCAATAGAGATTTAAATTGATAATTTTCTGTCAATGAATCAAAACAATAAAACATTTCTGTATAGCGGGCAATGCCAGTGAGTAGACGTACAATAAGGATGCAAGATTTGGGCTAGGTTGATTGGCCATTCAAGTGTTTGGCTCGCTGCAAAACTGTGGCTATGCCCTCCATGGAGCACTCATGAACAAAGCATAAATGATCTTTGATTAACAATTCCACATAAGACTCACTTTCCTCATAGGGTTTATTATCCTGATATCTTCGATAGGATTTTAAGGCATCACAATATTCTATTAGACAGTTACCCAATTGAGTGGAATTCTTGGTTCTTGAAGTGTATAGAAACGTGGCCTTACTATACAAGTGAAAAGATCTAGAGCCAGGCTTTCAGCAATTTCTATATGTATATCACTTACCACCAATAGACGCTGTAAGAAATCTTCTTCGGCGGCACATTTTAGCAATTAACTGACATCTTTGGTACGCAAAACATCTTTGTATTCCTTACTCAAATACATGGCTGCTCTATAGGCCATAACAATACGTCTGCCCAGTTCCACGCCATGTTTCAATTTCGAGCATATACGCAAAAGTGTATCCAATGTTTGTTGTTTGTCTTTGGCTGGTATCCCCTCGAATTCCAAGGCATCGGATAGACTATTATTATCGAATAAATCACTGGCACAACTTTGATTAAAAGTGATTCTATGCCTAGCCATGGCAAAGACTATAAAACAAACGATTTTCCATCTCTTTGGCGATGGTCTACTGGCGGGAAGGAGGATGCGTTGGCCCTATATAGATGCAGGAAGGATTGAAATGCACTGTGGATGGATGTTCGACGTCGGCGAGACGCGTTAAACCGTCAGCCCCAGTGTGGACAAGCTCAACTAGTGCCAACTGCCAATAAGCTGCATCGCGTCTGTTTTCGACGTTTTCAGAGAATTCTCGGATGTGAGCCTTGACTGCGTTCTTGACCCTGGAAATCCAAAATTTTGCGCGCAGAACTCGCACCTCCATGCAGGTTGATGACGTGTACAAAATCTCTGAGGAATCTACGAAGGATACCAAGTTGGTCTTGGAAAGGATTCAAGGAATCGACGGAAATAGACTGTCACCCGCAGGGCCCTGCCGAAATCGGAGAATAGGCTCGATTGTCCTCGGATTGCACATGAGCCCAGTCGTGAATGGCTATTCTGTTGGTGATGAAGGACACTCGGTTGGCGATGAGGGTGGACCAACTGGATGGGGGCTTGTTGAGCCAAGCGAGAACGATGATGAAATCGGTCCTAAAGAATGATTGGGCATTGCTGATTAGAAGCTCGGTGATCACTGCAGCATAGATGTCAGCTGGAAATACCTCCCCGTCGCCACTCTCGTCTTAGGATATGGATTCCTGCAGGAACTCTTCCCATTTCTGTCAGAGTGACGGGGGAAGCGGATCATATCATCCAGCTCAGTCAACCAGATCTGCAGCATGAAGATATTCGCTCGAACCACGAGTGGAGCCAGCCACCCAGCTGGATCCAACAGGTTTGCTATGTGCGAAAAGACCTCCCCTTTTGAAATAAAAGCCTTATCGGGCAGGTTTACTTTGGCGAAGAACTGGTTTTTCGTTGCCTTCCAGCAGAAACCCAACGTTCTGGCGGATCTTGAGTCCTTCAGCTCTATAAATTCTTCATTTAGGAGATGCTCCGGGGGAATATTACGTAACATGTCCTACTGGTTGGAGGTCCACTTACGCAGAGGGAAGCCAGCGGGGGCTAGCGCTTACTGGAGCTCCTGGATCTTTGCGTGAGCGAGCCAGAATGTCATCTAAGTATATGAAGTGTCGCAGTATCTTGCCCGCCCAGGCGTAGTCTTTTTACACCTCCGAAGCTAGTTATAGGAGTACGATGATGCCCAGGAGCAGGGCGCAGTTCACACCAAAGGTGGCGGTTTGGAGCTCGTAGTCCTGGTGAATACCGTTTTCATCTCGACTTACGATACGCTGAAAGGGGGTATGGACTAAGGATACGTGAATACGTATGATACGCGAACCATATGCACCAATTCCCCGTGTTCAGACAAGAACGATTCAAGTCGCGGAAGGTAGGCCATTGATTATAATCACCGGAAAATACGTCCACCTCGCACGGTGATAGACGATAGCCGGAGGGGGAGTGACAGGTGTTGCAGCGGACATACACCGTGTAGTCCACAGAGCAGAGTGATATTCCTCACTCGTATTAATGGCAAGAGCTCTCGTTTATGTCAAATAATCCGCTTACCCTCCCCCAAAGGACTTTGTTCTGATCGAGATGCATTTTCAAAGCGGTTTTGGGACTCAGACTTAGTAAGGACCGGGGCAGTTGGAACCGAGATTGTGATACGAGGGATCTCGGTGAAGTTTTCGGAGTCCGGTAGAGTGGGTGGTGGCACTCGACTTGACGATAATGCTCGCTTGTGGAGCATTGGAATTTGGGGGGAGCAACGCGATGTTGGAGCGCTTCTGGAATCGGATTGGAACCGGCTATACAACGAAGGATATGAAATGGATGCGGAACTCGAAGTGGACTGCATTATACTTTGTAACCAAAGGCCTAAGCTGAGACCACGGAGGAGAGGAATATGGAGAAGGTAAGAAATGTGGTATATATATGAATTATATGAAATAATATGGAATAATACAAAAAATTAATCAAGTCATTGATTAATTTACTTTGTCGAAAATTTAAATAAATTTACATTTATATTTTGTTTGCAATATTTAGGAAAATCGCAAACGAAACTAATGCAAATCATAGATATGTGTATCCCCGATATCTATTATCCAATTTCAATGTACAGCGTTTATTACATTGAGGGAGCGGAAGAGCACGTGGCCAAAATTTAAATCAAAAATTTGATCTGCGTAGAGACAAAACGGATGTTGTGTAAGGAAGTTTTATATATTCATATATAAAATATACATATATATATATACATATCTCAGTCTCCCCAAGGCCTTAAGTTTACAGAAAATTTGTAATAAAAAATACTGAGAACCGAAAATTGCAGAGAGGGAGTCAACCCCACGTGATGGAAGGGTGACTCAGTTGCCATAACGCTAAAATCACACCATTTTTGGAAAGGTACAGGTAATAAGAGGGAAGTAGACGGATACGCATACATAACAACAACGATTAAGCTTTAAGGAATAGAGAATCCTCTTTAAATCAATTAGGGTATCACCCGGAGATTGATTTAAAAATGAGAATACCTCTATACGTGATCAGTAGGGATCTGTTAAGGAGTCAATTAGGGCATCACCCGGAGATTGATTCTCTTAACTATCCATCCTATAGATCACTTAACTAATAACACTCTGTAAGCGCAGATGAGCGCTACGTGGCTGTGGTTGTATTGTCCAACAAATGTTCGATGTTGTAGTTAGAGGCAGGCGGGATTGGGGGGCGACTTGTAAACGCTCCTATTTCATATGATGCGAAATTTCCGTTCATTTTATCAAAACGCTCGCAATTCGTGCGAAGCTATGTCCGTCACCTCCATTTATCGAATTGTCATGTTGGCACAAGAGCTCTAGTAAGTCACCTGCGTGAGCAGTTGTGGATTATTAACGCTCAAGAAGTCTGCAGACAAACCGTAAGATCTTGTATCTTATGTTTTAAGTACAAGACACGTTTAATGAACCCAATCATGGGAATCTTGCCTGCAGACAGAGTGAGACAGCTCCGCCCATTTAGCATTTGCGGCGTTGATTTTTGTGGCCCAGTACATACAACATTGAGAATTCGAGGAAGGCCTCCATATAAGACTTATATCGCACTTTTCGTTTGTTTTTCTTCCAAAGCGGTTCATTTGGAACTAGTGTCCGATTTAAGCACTAATACCTTTCTTATGGCTTTCCAAAGGTTCATCGGCCGGAGAGGAGTGCCGCAAGTAGTCCACTGCGACAACGCAACGAACTTCGTTGGAGCGAGTCGGGAGCTGGAGGATCTTCGGCACAAGATCGAAAGCGAGGGGGAAGCAGTGCGGGAATTCGCGTCAACAAGAGGATGCGAATTTGCGTTCATACCGCCAAGAGCGCCGCACTTCGGAGGACTATGGGAGGTGTCAAGTCTGCAAAACACCTACTCCTACGGACGATGGCCAACGCCAGCCTCAAGGCAGAAGAGCTGGAAACGATGCTGGTGGCAGTCGAGTCCGCACTCAACTCCAGGCCTCTGGGAGCGGTCAGCCAGGACCCAAACGACGGCGAGGCCATAACTCCCGGGCACTTGCTGATAGGACGGCCCTTAAGGGCACTGCCGCACCACGGGACTCCGGACCAGGAGAGTCTCAGCGGCTGCTTAAAGCGACGGCGAGCTGTCTCGTCGCTCAAGCGGGCGTTCTGGCATCGATGGTCCCGGGAGTATGTGCTAGGGCTGCAAACGAGGGCCAAGTGGCACGAGCGGAGGCCCAATATCGGCGTGGGAGATCTCGTCCTCGTCGGCGAGGGCAATCTACCACCTCAACAGTGGATGACAGGCCGAGTGGTGACCACAGGCGTCGGGCAGGACGGCGCAATCAGGGTCGCAAACGTAAGGACGACCGGAGGCGCAACATACAGGAGAGCGATCCACAAGCTGGCACCACTGCCAGTTCTTTGAAGGCCTGAAGCCCTCCAAGGGGGCCGGTGTAAGCGCAGATGAGCGCTATGTGGATGTGGTTGTATTGTCCAATAAATGTTCGATGATGCAGTTGGAGGCAGGCGGGATAGAACTGCATTGAAGCGAATTCGACCCGCCTCGCCGACGTAAGTGTGAGAAGAAAAAATGAAATACATTCGAAAATTAAACATCAAACCGATCGCAAGCGTAATTCTTTCTTTCGTAGTCATTCCTTCCGTATAAAAACGCAGTCCAAATTAAAATCAGTGGTATACACAAAAAATTCATATTACAAAAACTCTTGTAATTTTTCACACTCTACAACAGTTACTTCGTTTAACGCATATCTCCTTCAAATCAATTAGGGTATTACCCGGAGACTGATTTTAAAGAAGATGTCGCTATACATGATCAGGATGGAATTAGCTAAGGAGTCAATTAGGGTATTACCCGGAGATTGATTCACCTAACAATCCATCCTATAGATCCACTTAAAACAACAATTAACGTTTACGCATAGGAATCTCCTCAATCAATAGGTATTACCAAATATTTAAAGAAGATGTCGCTATACATATCAGGATGAATTAGCTAAGGAATCAATTAGGTATCACCGGAGATTTATTCTCTTAACTATCCATCCTATAGATCACTTAAACTTACAGCACGAAAAACAATTACTACATTTAATGCATAGTGAATCCCTTCAAATCAATTAGGTATTACCCGGAGATTGATTCACCTAACAATCCATCCTATAGATCACTTAAACTTACAGCACGAGACAACAATTACTACGTTTAATGCATAGGGAATCTCCTTCAAATCAATTAGGGTATGACCCGGAGACTGATTTGAAAGAAGATGTCGCTATACATGATCAGGATGGAATTAGCTAAGGAATCAACTAGTGTATCACCAGGAGATTTATTCTCTTAACTATCCATCCTATAGATCACTTAAACTTATATCACGAGACAACAATTACTACGTTTAATGCATAGTAAATCTCCTTCAAATCAATTAGGGTATTACCCGGAGACTGATTTTAAAGAAGATGTCGCTATACATGATCAGGATGGAATTAGCTAAGGTATCAATTAGGGTATTACCCGGAGATTGATTCACCTAACAATCCATCCTATAGATCAGTTAAACTTACAGCACGAGACAACAATTACTACGTTTAATGCATAGGGAATCTCCTTCAAATCAATTAGGGTATTACCCGGAGACTGATTTTAAAGATGTCGCTATACATGATCAGGATGGAATTAGCTAAGGTATCAATTAGGGTATTACCCGGAGATTGATTTACCTAACAATCCATCCTATAGATCACTTAAACTTACAGCACGAGACAACAATTACTACGTTTAATGCATAGGGAATCTCCTTCAAATCAATTAGGGTATGACCCGGAGACTGATTTGAAAGAAGATGTCGCTATACATGATCAGGATGGAATTAGCTAAGGAATCAATTGGTGTATCACCAGGAGATTTATTCTCTTAACTATCCATCCTATAGATCACTTAAACTTATAACACGAGACAACAATTACTACGTTTAATGCATAGTGAATCTCCTTCAAATCAATTAGGGTATTACCCGGAGACTGATTTGAAAGAAGATGTCGCTATACATGATCAGGATGGAATTAGCTAAGGAATCAATTAGGGTATTACCCGGAGATTGATTCACCTAACAATCCATCCTATAGATCACTTAAACTTACAGCACGAGACAACAATTACTACGTTTAATGCATAGGGAATCTCCTTCAAATCAATTAGGGTATTACCCGGAGACTGATTTGAAAGAAGATGTCGCTATACATGATCAGGATGGAATTAGCTAAGGAATCAATTAGGGTATCACCCGGAGATTTATTCTCTTAACTATCCATCCTATAGATCACTTAAACTTATATCACGAGACAACAATTACTACGTTTAATGCATAGTGAATCTCCTTCAAATCAATTAGGGTATTACCCGGAGACTGATTTTAAAGAAGATGTCGCTATACATGATCAGGATGGAATTAGCTAAGGTATCAATTAGGGTATTACCCGGAGATTGATTCACCTAACAATCCATCCTATAGATCACTTAAACTTACAGCACGAGACAACAATTATTACGTTTACTGCATAGGGAATCTCCTTCAAATCAATTAGGGTATTACCCGGAGACTGATTTGAAAGAAGATGTCGCTATACATGATCAGGATGGAATTAGCTAAGGAATCAATTAGGGTATCACCCGGAGATTTATTCTCTTAACTATCCATCCTATAGATCACTTAAACTTACAGCACGAGAAAACAATTACTACATTTAATGCATAGTGAATCTCCTTCAAATCAATTAGGGTATTACCCGGAGATTGATTCACCTAACAATCCATCCTATAGATCACTTAAACTTACAGCACGAGACAACAATTACTACGTTTAATGCATAGGGAATCTCCTTCAAATCAATTAGGGTATGACCCGGAGACTGATTTGAAAGAAGATGTCGCTATACATGATCAGGATGGAATTAGCTAAGGAATCAACTAGTGTATCACCAGGAGATTTATTCTCTTAACTATCCATCCTATAGATCACTTAAACTTATATCACGAGACAACAATTACTACGTTTAATGCATAGTGAATCTCCTTCAAATCAATTAGGGTATTACCCGGAGACTGATTTTAAAGAAGATGTCGCTATACATGATCAGGATGGAATTAGCTAAGGTATCAATTAGGGTATTACCCGGAGATTGATTCACCTAACAATCCATCCTATAGATCAGTTAAACTTACAGCACGAGACAACAATTACTACGTTTAATGCATAGGGAATCTCCTTCAAATCAATTAGGGTATTACCCGGAGACTGATTTGAAAGAAGATGTCGCTATACATGATCAGGATGGAATTAGCTAAGGAATCAATTAGGGTATCACCCGGAGATTTATTCTTTTAACTATCCATCCTATAGATCACTTAAACTTATAACACGAAACAACAATTACTACGTTTAATGCATAGTGAATCTCCTTCAAATCAATTAGGGTATTACCCGGAGACTGATTTTAAAGAAGATGTCGCTATACATGATCAGGATGGAATTAGCTAAGGTATCAATTAGGGTATTACCCGGAGATTGATTCACCTAACAATCCATCCTATAGATCACTTAAACTTACAGCACGAGACAACAATTACTACGTTTAATGCATAGGGAATCTCCTTCAAATCAATTAGGGTATTACCCGGAGACTGATTTGAAAGAAGATGTCGCTATACATGATCAGGATGGAATTAGCTAAGGAATCAATTAGGGTATCACCCGGAGATTTATTCTCTTAACTATCCATCCTATAGATCACTTAAACTTATAACACGAGACAACAATTACTACGTTTAATGCATAGTGAATCTTCTTCAAATCAATTAGGGTATTACCCGGAGACTGATTTGAAAGAAGATGTCGCTATACATGATCAGTGTAGAATCAGCTAAGGAATCAATTAGGGTATCACCCGAAGATAGACTCACTTAACTGTCTACACTATAAACCAATTAAATTACTTACATAAAAAAAACACAAATGTTCAAAAAGGGTAGTGGTCCACTTAGCGCATCCTTACGGATGATGGAACAACTACGCTGTCTATACAACTATGGTTCAGAAATAAGGACCTTGGTGTGAGTTTAGGTAGAACAGGATTAAGTTGGCTGTCGAACACGAGAGGTCACACATGACAACATAAATGAAGGAACGGAGACACTGATTTGGATTCATTTGATTTTAACTTTATTAATCTTGCTTTGATATTTCTTTTCATTTATTAATTTTCCACTCACCTGCGCTCACACACTTCTCTGGTATCTTTGTATACTTGATCCTTGATCCTTCCTGGTATTTAGTTCGTCCTTCTTTGTCCTTTTATGTTCACTGGCCACTTTATAACTTTTATTTGTTTTTCACTATTACTGACTGTTCACTTGGACCACTTTGCGATAATTGATTTACAAGTTTCAAACTTGCATTGCCCTTGGCCTCGTTTTGCTATATCGACGTCGGCAGCGACCAATCAGATCGATGGCAGCTTCTGCTGCAGTCGCCAAATTCTGATGCGTGCCGTTATTTTGCGTATGCCTTTTGTCTTCTGCTTCCGTCAGTACTTTTCCATCGCCAGTTACTGCTGTCGCCTAATTACGCAGCGTCGGTGTTTACGACGCGTACAGTTAACTCCAAAAGTTAGCTGCATAGACGCCTGCGTAATTTTGGCGACAGTCAGTCGGCATGCGTAGCGTCTGTTGTATATGTGTGAATTCGAACCGTTGCTTGCAGGTGCGTGTTTATGGGTGAGCTTTAGCAGTGGTGCGCAGTAGTGAACTGAAAGAAAAACTAGTTCCGACTTTGGGACTTAGAATATAATTATGAACTACAAATTAAACCTACATGAGAATTGACTAATAACTAAACTTAAAACTATTAAAAATATACATAACAAAAAATATAAGGAAATTCATAACTAAAATATAACTAAAATAATTTATAACGGTCCCATCCGTTGGGACGATACTTTGTATTAGGTAGAAAAAAAGTGTCGTCACACCCCCCCCTTACTTTACGGGCGGGGACGTAAAGGAGTGATGGTCACTTTACCGGCTGGGCTGATATACACCTTATAGTTAACTCGGCCTATTTCGCGGAGGAACTTCTGGTTTTCGTGATGTCGTATACAGGATCGCACGGCCTCTATCAATTAGTAGGGTATCCGGGTGCCTAGACCAGGGCATCTCCAGCCGAAGGGAACCTCGGCGGTTGCGACAGGACTTCCTATTGGTGGACGGTTGTCGAAGTTCTGGGGGGGGCGAGGCGGAGAGCCTCCAGCACCCAAGTTACGCGCGGCTTCTGCGCTCGTCGTAGCTTCATCCTGGCGATACTCCCTTGGAGTGACGGGGGGAGAAATATTTTCGGATATGGGGTAGACCAGCGGTGATACGCTGCGTTCCCAGTTGTCCTCCTCGCTCATGGGCTCGTAAACGTCGGGATGACCATAGGGGTCGAACGTGGGCTCCGGGATCGGTAGCTCCCTGCTTTCCCCGGTTTCCGGATCCACCTCATCGACCTGGTTCAATTTAACTCGGAAGTCGTACGGATCGTATCATTGGCCTGAATATTCTGCTTCGGGGCTGGCGCAGCGTTCCGATCCGGAGGAGTCACTAGGCGGAGTCGGACATGGTATATATTGGTCCCGATGTCCAACATGACGTGCGAATTGCCCTGGGTCAAAATGTGCTATGTCGGACAACTCCATCTTGCTTTCCAGTGTGAACACCGATGATATTTGGGGTCGCTCTGGTGCTTCAGCTACACGCCAACAGATGACCGAATCTGTTCCGGATTCTCCGGGTGGATGAGCGGTGGTGGAGCCCTCAACACGTGGGACGTCTTTTGTCCTATCGCTTTGGTTGGTATTATCCGGATTAGGGGTTTCCGGCAAGCCTCGCTCAGCCTCCCATGCATCGACCAATTCTTCAATGATTGACCGGATCTCCGGGATACTAAAGGTCGTTCTGCGGATGATATAATGTTTTGTTATATATCTAATACCTTGTTAACCCTATCTTATATGCCTATCGGTGTGGTACATAACTCAGAATTTTACTTATGCTTAGTTTTACAGTGGTTTTCTAAATCTATCCTTAACTATTTTACTTAGTTTATTCACTCTTTAGAACCTCCAGTTGCTGCGCCGGATTCCCCCTTTACGGGGGAGGGACGTTGGGAGATCACTATCTCCAACAAGTGGTCCCTTCGAATATTTCTCTTTCTATTGTGGTGACGTGTCATCTTCCATGCTTTCGGTGTCCAGTGCTTCTACTTCAGGGTTGAGATCATCGTCTGATCTAAAAGGTTTAAGGTCGCCTAGACTGGCAGTGCGTCGTTGCCTTCCACTGACTTCTTGAAGGCGCACGATGTTTCTAGAGATAAACTTGATTACCTTATATGGAACTTCGAACTTCGGCGCCAGCTTAGCGGCGAACCCTTCGGCCGCTTTGGACAGTTGATGTTGACGTAGCAACACCAAATCACCAATAATAGGCCGCCACTCCCATCTCCTAAGGTTGTAGTGTTTACTCTGGTCTAATGATGCTTGCTTCATGTTATCTTGAGCGATACGATAGACATCCTTCATTCGTTTAACTCGATCCTCAGGCGACCAGGGGGTGGTGCCTAGTCCAGGTGTGACTTCGTCATACCATGGACCCGGAAGACGGGGTTCCCTTCCAAGTACTAGGAACGCTGGGCTAAAACCAGTTGAGTCACACACACTGGAATTGATAGCCAACATAAACTCCGGCAGTAGTTGATTCCAGGTGCTTTGGTCATTTTCGAGGTATTGGGCTATCATCGTCTTCACAGTGCGATTCGCTCGTTCTGTTGGATTTTGCCTTGGAGTGTAACTTGCTGTATACTGAATCTCCACTCCTGTCCGCTGACAGAAAGCTTTGAAGGATGGGCTGGTGAACTGCGTGCCATTATCGCAAACCAAAGTATGCGAAATTCCATGTCGTCCGATTATTTTTTCTCGAAAAGGTTTCTCCAGAGCCGCCGCGGTGGCTTTACGAAGTGGGACCAATTCTACCCATCGAGTATAGGCATCTAAGAACACCAGCAAGATGGTATTACCTTGCTTGGACCGTGGTAGTGGGCCGACAAAGTCGCTACACACTATGCTAAAAGGCTCCTTGACTTGGCGAGTAAACATTTTTCCTGCTGGCTTCAGTTGGTTAGCCTTGTACTTTTGACATTGCAAGCACTTCCTCACGTGACTAGCAACATCACGGAATGCTCCCGGCCAGTAATATTTTTGGGCCACTCGAATGGCGGTTTTCCTTATGCCTAAGTGGCCGGCTGTAGGCGCGTCGTGGCATTCTTGGAGTATCCTTTGTCGATGTCCCTTCGGTACGCATAGCTTCCATGGTATTGAATCCTCTTCTTCGGGATGGTGATTCCTCCGACGATAAATCTGTCCGGCTTCGTAGAAATAATCTGGAACCTGTTCTGGATGCTGCTCTACCTTCTGTTTGAGTTTCTGCCACCATGAACATTGTGGGATGGCCTCTTGTATAGACTGCAGTACTTCCAATGGCTGGCAAGAAAGGGCATCTGCCACGACGTTTAGCTTTCCTCGACGATATTGAATATCAAAGTCATACTGCTGCAACTCCAGTGCCCAGCGAGCGATACGTCCTGTGGTATTATCTATGGAATTGAGCCACTTAAGGGCTTGATGATCTGTTATCACTTTGAATCGGTATACTTCCTGGTAGCAACGCATTTTACGAATGGCCAAACTATAGCTAGGCATTCCTTTTCGTTCGCTGAGTAGTTTTCTTCTGGGGATAATAAACGCCGGCTGGCGTATGCGATCACTCGTTCTGACCCTTCCTGGTATTGAGTCAAGACTGCACCCAATCCGTAGTCACTGGTGTCCGTCTGCAAGTATAACTTCTCATTGAAATCCGGACAAGCGAGTATGGGAGCGGATGTTAAGCGAGATTTTAACTCATCAAAGGCCTGTTGTTGTTCCGTACCCCATTTCCACTTAGTATTTTTCTTCAGTAATGTGGTAATAGGCTGTATGACACTGGAGAATTCCGGGATGAATCGCCTGTACCAAGAAGCTATGCCAAGACATCGTCGAAGTTGACGCACGTTCGTCGGTGGGGCCAGTTCTCGCACGGCGTCTATTTTCCCTGGATCAGTGTGTATGCCTTGTTCACTTATTACGTGGCCGAGGAATTGGATTCGGCGTTTGAAGAATCTACACTTGGCTTGGTTGATACGTAGCTTAGCTGCTCGCAAACGTCGGAAAACTTCTTGCAGGTGATTCATATGCTCTTTAAACGTCCTACCGACGACGATTATGTCATCTAAGTAAGCGAATGCGAAGGGATCCATCTCGGATCCAATCACACTGTCCAAAGCACGCTGGAACGTTGCGGCAGCGGAATGGAGTCCGAAAGGCATCACCTTCCATTGGAAAAGTTCGCGACCGGGAACGGTGAACGCGGTGCACTCGCGGCTTGCCTTTGCCAGGTGGATTTGCCAGTACCCACTCTTGAGATCCAACTTAGATATAAATTTGTCATTTCGCAACTTCTCCAGGATGTAATTAATTCGAGGTAGTGGGTAAGCATCTCGTATTGATTGGGCGTTGAGCTGTCGGAAATCTATACACATCCGCACGTCTCCTGTTTTCTTACCCACCAGTACTATCGGGGCACTGTGAGGACTCTTAGAGGGATCCAAAGTGTCGTTGATTATCTTTTGCTGCGATGGGTTCCTTGGGTAATAACGTTGCTTTAGGGGACGATCATCCTCCATGGTGATGACGTGCTCCGCGATATTGGTGACACCTTGTAGGGTGTCGAAGTTAGGTAGTTCCTTCGCTAGGAATTCTGCTATCATCGAGTAGAGCATGAGATCTTCATCGAAACTCTCGGACGGTAATGGTGCGGATGACTCGGAGATTGGCGATGCTTCTTCCAGCACGGCTAAATGTGTCGTCCCTGAGATTTACGTGGAGGCAAGCACAGGGACTGACACGGGAGGCTTCCGGAAGGGATTGTTCAAACTTGCCTTGTAGTTAGGTGGAGGTAACACTGAATTTCGGGTAGAATCAGGTTCTTGCTTCGCTTCTCTCTGAGTGGAAAATGTTACATCTGGTGCTTCAGTTGCTTGGTTGTCGCCTGCGGGGCTAAGCGTAAGAGTCGAGGGAGCCTCCTTTATAGTTGAATCGCTAGGGGAACACTCGCTAGTTTGCGGCAGCAATGGTTCCAGCTGCACGCAATTTTCGCCACATCGAATCGTGGCTCGCATGTCACTTAGGAAGTCAGTGCCTAAGATGAGGTGATCCATGATACCTGGCAACACCAACATCGACATTACCACTGTTTGTGCTCCTAATCTTACTTCCAAACTGATGGCCTGGGAGATTTCTTTTTGTGATCCGTCCGCCAAATTAATAATTGTGCGAACTTGTCTCCAGTCTTCCGTTGAGCCTACTTGTTGGGCTAAAGACTGACTTATGAAACTCGTGGTAGCTCCTGTATCCAACGTTGCATTGACTTCTGTTCCCTTAATGTTAACTTGAGCCAGAATACGGCCTCCCTCGTATCCAAGGCGCCTGGCGTTTCCCGAACTCCTGCAACAATCGATGGTGCGGAGCCCTCTTTTGCCGCATTGCCTTCTCTGATTTGGACACTGTCTCGCAAAGTGGCCAGTTTTACTGCAATTACGGCAGGCCATACGAGTATCCACTGGGGCATCGTTTAGTTGACAAATGGCTGGGTTATTGGTACCAGTTTCCTTTGACTGTCGGATCTCCCTTCGGGGTATATGGGTGTCGTTTATGTTGCTCCCAGCGAACTGAACTGGTGTACCAAGGGGCTTTGCTGGCTGACTAGACTGCGGAAAACGTCCGGTAGAGTAACCCGTAGACTGCTTATTCCTTATGGTTTCAAAGTTTATTATCAAGTTGGTCAATTCACTTAAGTCTTCGAATTCCATTCGTCGTGTGTACATTTGGTATTCCGGATGTAGATTGTCGTAAATCCGCTCGAGTTCCTGTGTGGATGTGTAATTGGCTCTCCTCATCATAAGTCGTAAATCCACGAGATACTGTTTAAAAGGCTCCCTGTCCCGTTGTTTCCGTGCGCGGATGGCATCTTCCAACTGTTCGAAATATCTAAGGGGTAGGAAAAATTCCAAGAATTCGCGTTTAAAATAGATCCATGATGCGTCTACTAGATCGCTAGGTTGCCGCCATCCTTCTGCTCGTCCAGTGAATCATATAGACATCATCCGGGGCAAACACTCGGGGTCAATCCGGTAAGTAGCTGCTCTGGTCTCCACCTTTTCTAAGAAGTAAAGTGGGTCCGCCGATCCATCAAAAATAATTCCCCACTTGGCACTTTTCTCCCATACATTCGCACAGTTTGCGTTTTCTACCTTTTGAGGGAGAGAAGCGGTGGCTGCGCTGACTTGGGGAACATCCAATGTGATATTCGTTGAGCTAGGCGGTGGTTTAGGTGGCGCTGGAATCTTGGATAATGTATCTTGACACTTATACACTTCTAGTAGTGCAGGAGAATCCATTTCTTCTGGTTTAGCGGGAGGAACCGAACGAGAACGAGGTTTAACGTCTAGTGTCTTATCTATAGTTGGCGCCTGTCCGTATTGTGCCTCTAATTCAGATAGACGGGCCAGCACTGATGGTTGATGGTCTTCCCGGGATGCAAAACTAGAAATCCGGCTGCGCATTTCCTCGACAGTTCCGCCAGAGGCCAGTCCAAACTCTGTTCAAAATGATTCCAACTCCGCTTTACGACGATAGGTGATCCATTTTACTCCCATGTTTACTTAGGCTTTACTACTGACCGTAAATAGAAAATGGTTCTCCAGTGCCTTGGATGGCTTGTCTCGCTGGTGTACTCAGACTCCTTGGTATTTTTTTTTGATTAACTATCCTAGCTGATGGTTTTGCTGATGACCTGTTGGACTGGGTATACGTTGATTAAATCCTTGATGATGTTTCTGTTTAGTATCCTGGTTGATATCCTCACTGCTGGAGTGTCCTTGACGCTAGTTGAGTAAATCCTTGTTGATATTCTTGTGCAATATCCTTGTTGATATCTTCTCTGGTGACCGGGTATACGGGGTATTCTTTGAATAAATCCTTGTTGATATTCTTGTCCATTATCCTTGTTGATATCTTCTATGGTGACCGGGTATACAGGGTATCCTTTGAATAAATCCTTGTTGATATTCTTGTGCAATATCCTTGTTGATATCTTCTATGGTGACCGGGTATACAGGGTACCCTTAGAATAAATCCTTGCTGATATTCTTGTCCAATATCCTTGTTGATATCTTTTATGGTGACCGGGTATACAGGGTATCCTTTGAATAAATCCTTGTTGATATTCTTGTCCAATATCCTTGTTGATATCTTCTATGGTGACCGGGTATACGGGGTATCCTTTGAATAAATCCTTGTTGATATTCTTGTCCAATATCCTTGTTGATATCTTCTATGGTGACCGGGTATACGGGGTATCCTTTGAATAAATCCTTGTTGATATTCTTGTCCAATATCCTTGTTGATTGCCTTTCTCAGGATTTTATGGCTTCTAGAAGTAAACTCCTTCTTTGATGTTGACTTTATGGCTGCTGAAAGTGAACTTCTCCTTTGTTGATGACTCTATGGCTGCTGAAAGTGAACTCCCTCGATTGTGTGATTATCAGCCGTATTTATTGGGTTTGGGATAATGTGACAATTCTCTGCTCTCTCTCGTTTTTGTACCGCCGTTTCTTAACTATGTAACTCAGCTTTAAGGTACGGCAGTGGGATACCGCTCAGCTCGCACTCTGAAGTGCTCCAGTGTGAGTAAGAGTGAAAACGATAGCTACTACTCCCTAACGGACCTGGTATTACTGTTGCTACGATTCATATTGAACACGTGAACACTTTTTTCTCTTCTGTCTCTTTTAATTTTTCTTTGTTCTTTTGACTTGAGGTAACTGTACATAAGCATAATTGGGCATGGTACGAATTTCTACTTAGTGTAGTGAACACACGCACCGATACTTCCGTGGAAAATTACTGTGAATCTAGGAGTTCTGTCGCTGACTCTACTGAATACTCTACCGAGACTTTGCTAAAACAAAATGATTAGCTCTGTTGATGGTCCTGTTGCTAGTTCTGTCGCTGACTGTTTAAAATCTAAGTTTCTGTCGCTGACCCTACTGAATACTCTACCGAGACTTTGCTAAAAAAAAATGATTAGCTCTGTCGATGGTCCTGTTGCTAGTTCTGTCGCTGACTGTTTAAAATCTAAGTTTCTGTCACTGACTCTACTGAATATTCTACCGAGACTTTGCTAAAAAAAATTATTAACTCTGTCGATGGTTCTGATGCTAGTTCTGTCGCTGACTGTTTAAAAATCTAAGTTTCTGAGGCATGGTAGACGAACACTATAGCATTGTTGGGGCGAAGACAAAATATACGGGATTTGGAAGTGGTCAAGTCACTTAATCCCTGGTATATACATATAAAACAAATCACAAATATTGCCGACAATTCAGAAAACAAATAACTACTATCCGAAAATAATATAATTTAATAATTTAAAAAAAATATAATAATTTATTTATTCAGGTATAAATTAGCGTATGGGTTACGGTGGGTCTTTAATCCACTCAGTTGTTAGCCTCAAAAATATTTATAATTATATAGGCAGATATATGACATAAGATATAAATATATTTTCGCAACTCTCGGGTCCCTGCTCGGGCGACATCTGTAAGGAAGTTTTCCGGCCGGGGTACATATTTCAATCTCCCCAGGGCCTTTAGTTTACAGAAAATTTGTAATAAAAAATACTGAGACCCGAAAATTGCAAAGAGGGAGTCAACCCCACGTGATGGAAGGGGTGACTCAGTCGCCATAACGCTAAAATCACACCATTTATGGAAAGGTAGAGGGAATAAGAGGGAAATAGACGGATTTAAGGAATAGAGAATCCTCTTTAAATCAATTAGGGTATCACCCGGAGATTGATTTAAAATGAGGATACCTCTATACGTGATCAGTATGGATCGCTTAAGGAATCAATTAGGGTGTCACCCGGAGATTGATTCTCTTAAATATCCATCCTATAGATCACTTAAACTTATAACACGAGACAACAATTACTACGTTTAATGCACAGGGAATCTCCTTTAAATCAATTAGGGTATGACCCGGAGACTGATTTGAAAGAAGATGTCGCTATACATGATCAGGATGGAATTAGCTAAGGAATCAATTAGGGTATCACCCGGAGATTTATTCTCTTAACTATCTATCCTATAGATCACTTAAACTTATAACACGAGACAACAATTACTACGTTTAATGCATAGTGAATCTCCTTCAAATCAATTAGGGTATTACCCGGAGACTGATTTTAAAGAAGATGTCGCTATACATGATCAGGATGGAATTAGCTAAGGAATCAATTAGGGTATTACCCGGAGATTGATTCACCTAACAATCCATCCTATAGATCACTTAAACTTACAGCACGAGACAACAATTACTACGTTTAATGCATAGGGAATCTCCTTCAAATCAATTAGGGTATTACCCGGAGACTGATTTGAAAGAAGATGTCGCTATACATGATCAGGATGGAATTAGCTAAGGAATCAATTAGGGTATTACCCGGAGATTGATTCACCTAACAATCCATCCTATAGATCACTTAAACTTACAGCACGAGACAACAATTACTACGTTTAATGCATAGGGAATCTCCTTCAAATCAATTAGGGTATTACCCGGAGACTGATTTGAAAGAAGATGTCGCTATACATGATCAGGATGGAATTAGCTAAGGAATCAATTAGGGTATCACCCGAAGATTGACTCACTTAACTGTCTACACTATAAACCAATTAAATTACTTACATAAAAAAAACACAAATGTTCAAAAAGAGTAGTGGTCCACTTAGCGCATCCTTACGGATGACGGAACAACTACCCTGTCTACCATGCATGGTTCAGAAATAAGGACCTTGGTGTGAGTTTAGGTAGAGCAGGATTATGTTGGCTGTCGAACACGGGAGGTCACACATGACAATATAAACTAAAGAACGGACACACGGATTTAGATTCATTTGATTTTTAACTTTATTAATCTTGCTTTGATATTTCTTTTCATTTATTAATTTCACTCCTACCTACCACACTGGAGAACCACTGCGCGAACCGAGCTAATTTCCCCCACCATGTTCCCTTATTTTCCACTCACCTGCGCTCCATGTCTTAGCTCACACACTTCCTCTGGTATCTTTGTATAATTGATCCTTGATCTTTCCTGGTATTTAGTTCTTCCTTCTTTGTCCTTTTATGTTCACTGGCCACTTTATAACTTTTATATATTTTTCACTATTACTGACTGTTTACTTGGACCACTTTGCGATAATTGATTTACAAGTTTTAAACTTGCATTGCCCTTGGCCTCGTTTTGCTATATCGACGTCGGCAGCGACCAATCAGATCGATGGCAGCTTCTGCTGCAGTCGCCAAATTCTGATGCGTGCCGTTATTTTGCGTATGCCTTTTGTCTTCTGCTTCCGTCAGTACTTTTCCATCGCCAGTTACTGCTGTCGCCTAATTACGCAGCGTCGGTGTCTACGACGCGTACAGTTAACTCCAAAAGTTAGCTGCATAGACGCCTGCGTAATGCATAGCGTCTGTTGTATATGTGTGAATTCGAACCCTTGCTTGCAGGTGCGTGTGTATGGGTGAGCTTTGGCAGTGGTGCGCAGTAGTGAACTGAAAGAAAAACTAGTTCCGCCTTTGGGACTTAGAATATAATTATGAACTACAAATTAAAGCTACATGAGAATTGACTAATAACTAAACTTAAAATTATTAAAAATATAGATAGCAAAAATAAGAAAATTCATAACTAAATATAACAAAAATTTATAACGGTCCCATCCGTTGGGACGATACTTTATATTAGATAGAAAAAAAGTGTCGTCACAGTTGTCACCAAATTTGCTCTAGCTGTAATAGTCTTTGAGATCTATGTGGTTATACGGACGGCCGGACAGAAGGACAGTGGTGCGGATAGGGATATATCCAATCAGCTATTGATGCTGATCAAGAATACATATTTTTTATTGGGTAGGAATTGTTTCCGACATTTTAGCGCATTTTAATATACCTTTATTCTATAAGTACAGGGTATAAGAAGCTGTACTGAAAAACTCACTAAATTATATGCGACATCAAAATCGACTAAATCCTAAGTTTGAAAGTTTATCGAAGGTAATATA
Organism: Drosophila sturtevanti; assembly: GCA_018150375.1. NCBI lineage: Eukaryota > Metazoa > Arthropoda > Insecta > Diptera > Drosophilidae > Drosophila > Drosophila sturtevanti. Next base: position 103,655 of record JAECWJ010000322.1, on the reverse strand, counting down.
GTAGTTTTCGGAATAGGCAATCCCTTTATTAGTTACCCCAAAGTAATTCAAACAGGGATCAGAAAAGAATAACCAGCTTAAAAATGAATTAATAAGAAAATTATTGTCTGAAAAACATCAACTTCCCAGAATCCAATATATCTTAAAGTATATTTCTTGTCTTGATTAAATTCCAGCTTTTCAACAAATTGAGCAGTGATTCATTTCGTTTCATTTTGCTTTAATTTGGTATAAAAATAGCACCATATTTATTTCAGAACATGAAGAATAAGCACTCTCTGGGTTTCACAGTTTGCAAGCTTTCCTTCATATGGATGATTAAAAAGTCGTCGATTGTTTCGAAAAAACATGTTTACAATTTATAGAGTTTTTTATAGATGCACAGATAAAGAATTAATGTCTGATGACACAATATATGATGTCATCAAGTTCTCATGACGCAGACAGTACTATACGATCCGTTGCAATTTGTAACTATTACAGAAATGTCATCAAAAACTTCGCTGATAATTCTCGGCACATAAATAGACTATAAAAATGTGATCATTTTGATTGTTTAATTAATGCATCCAATACTGTAGCAATATACAAACTTCAGCAAAGAATTTTGTATAATAATTAAGTAGTTCCAAAAAAAAACGGTACTTATTATTTAAAATTACTTGAAAATATCAGTTTGATTAATTACGTTCTCTGTCATATCGGCCTTAAGATTTTTCAAACATTGTAAATATAAAATTAAAAAAAAAATTAAGCATAAAAAACAAAATAAGGGAATTTCTGATCTGATCTGAAACTTACTGGTACGGTGTAAAAGAATTATCATCTGAAACCAAATTCGGCTGAGATAACTCAAAAAATAACAAAGTTTTCCTCACAGGAACTGTTTCGAACAAAACAAATTTTGCCCACAATACCCCTGCTCCTTCCTATTTTTCTATACCTAAAAGTTGTCCGATTCGACCAATCCTTAAACTAAGGTCAGATAAAAGATCAATGAACAGAATCATATAAGATTTATTTACATAGCTCTATATTTAAATTTGAAACGAAGAAACATACCAATAAACAAATAGACTCTCTGACGGATATAGTAATATCGACTCAGCTATTGATACTGATCAATAATATGTGTATATACTTTATGAGACCGGAATCGTTTATTTCTAAGCGTTACAAACATATGATCAATTTTATTATACCCACTGCAAGGGTATACAAATAGTAGCAGATTGGGGAATAATTACGATCAATTTCGTCTACAGCCACAGACAAAATTGGACAGTTAAACTTGTCGAATAAACTAAAGGAAATTAGGAAGATTTGGCTGTATAGGTTATTAAGGCAAAAATAACTAGTCCTATCCTGCATAAAATACAAAAAGAATAATTTGTGTTGATCGTGAAATCGATCCGGACAACACAAAAGTATATGAATATTAAATAAACAGAAATAATAAACAAATTAAACAGTGACATCAAAGGTGAATCCACCGCTGCTTTAAAGCCTAGCTATGAAATGCCCATTAAAAATGCAAAACAGCATCGCAATAAAGAACTGAAGTATCCAATTTACGCAGGCAACTTGATACAGTACCATTCCCGTTGACATGGAACTAGAAAAATTATTTTTAATAATTTTTTTATTTCTGCAAAGGGACTGAATAGTATTGTGTTCGCCTCTAAAGCCTGATGACTTGGAAGGATATTTTTAGTTTCAACAAAATGAGTTAATTTATCATTGATAACCTTTTCTAGTATTTTGCTGACTGCCGACAAAAGGCTAATAGGCCTGTAGGATGAGAGCAAATCGACAGGCTTATTTTGTTTTAGAATGGGAATAACTTTGGCACATTTCCAAACAGAAGGAATATAACATAGCTCTAGGCATTTATTAACTATGCAAGTGATAAACTTTGTCAATTTTATCAATTCCTGGAGATTCCTTATTTTAAAGCCATTTAAGTATGTCTTTTATGACGCTGGAGCTCACAAGGTAGTTATTTAGCGGCTCTATAGATAATTGCGCGTCTGAGAGGATTGAGGCAGCGACAGCTGCTTTAGTTACTGGATCACTGATATAATATGGTTTATTCTAAAGGATTGAGCTAACGCCTCAGCCTTTTCTTCGTCTGTCGAGTGACTAATATCATTATTAGCTAATGTTGGAATATTCAAGTGCTTCTTTCTAATAATTTTGAAGAGTTTCCAAAAAGGGGAAGAACCTTTAACTAAAGCTGCTAGAGTGATATTCCAGGATTTATTTCTAAATTCTAGTATCGCCTTGGTGATCAGCTTGTTTAACCATTTGTAGAGGATGAGAACGGACTGGTGACGATACCTTAGCCAGGTGCGCAGTCGTATGTTTATACTCTTTATAAGGTTGAGGATGTTTTGCGGTATTGGTTTTGGAGAAAATTTTACTTGTTTCTTTGGGATGCTAACATCTTTGGCCTTACGAAGGACTTCACTAAAAACGTTAATCATATTATCAACATCTTCTGCCGCACATTGAGTTTGAGTTTAGGTGAGGAAGCGAATTTTCGACGAAACGAGCGAATCTTATCCAGTTTACTGTTTTTACATCGAAGTAAAAGCACTGTGCGGTGGCGGCAGAGTTGACTGATACCTCAAGCAGCAGTGGGATGTGATCAGTATTTAATGTGTGTAACACTCGTGGGCAAGCTAGATAATCAGGACGATTTGTAAGGAAAATATCTAAAGTTGAGGGTTGTCCGTGACTTCCTGCTGGGTAATATGTACGTTCAAAGGGGTGCAATTAGATAGAAGTTCCTGCAGTCTACCTTAGATTTTAGGAAGTTACCCCACGAGTTCGCTCTAAAGCATCCCTATGACTGATGTCTGCAATTAAAATCCCCTCCCAGAATGTATGTTCCATTTGCACTACACAACTTATGTAAATCGGCCTGAAAAAGCTGTTTTTTAGAGTAATTTTTGCGGCCCCCTGGAAAATAGCAAGAGAAGATGGATATCTCAGAGCCATTACTAATGAAGACTTTTGCGCCAATTGTTTCAATAATTTTTGTATTTGGGAGAGGTAGCAAAGAGTGGCGAATATTTTTTTTAATAAAGATTGCTACCCCACCCCCTCTGCTAGTCATACGATTGTTCCTGTAACTACTATAATTACTAATCTTAAGGAAGATTCCATTTGTTAACCAGGTTTCAGATACAAGGCAGATGTCAATGTCGTTGTCAGATAGGAAGTGACAAAATTCTTCTTTTTTGTTTTGAATACCCCTGGCATTCCACGCAATGATCTTTAATTTGTCTATCATTAAGAGAGAAATTTAAAAGCTAGCGAGGTTATTGCCTCAAACTGATCAGACTTGGATTTACAATTTCTGAGATTACTAATGAGCTCAAAAATAAGTTTTTTTAACTTGTCTAACAAGAAGAGATCACTACTTAACTCTGTTGGCCTGGCCCAGGTTGTCTTTAATGGTTCAGATATCTCTCCATTAAGGGTTGGAAATGTTTTAACGCAGTTTACCTGTGGTGCCTGTAAAGGTGTTCTAACTACCCGTGCTTTGGTGACGCCTTTATCCCTTGCCTTCATATAGTTTATTCTGCCTGGGCGCTCCACTGCATTAGACTTATGAGAGCCATGACAATTTGCACAATTAACGGTTAACTTTTCTGGACGCTCTATAGTTTTGTGGTTTCCTGTGCAATTCATACAATATGATTTTACACTACAATAGGACGATCCGTGCCCGAACATCTGGCAGTTGTAGCACTGTGTAACGGTGTTTGGCCTGCGTCTTGGGTAGTCCCATTTGACTCTGATGTGGTCAATGACAGAGTAGTTTTTCTTCAGCTCGTTTATACTGGTTGATTTGTTGACAAAGTAAACTACATACAGCGAGAAACTACTGTTGTTGGGCCATTTCCTTTGGATAAACTTGACATCTGTACATTGAAGTCCCATTTGGATAAGTTTGTTTTTAACTTCATCGACCGGAGTGTCATCAAGGCACGTAAGCACTGCTTTGTATGGTTTATTACGTTTTATTGCAAAGGAGACAAACTCATGTTTGGAGCTTTGCAGGTGGGAGCAAATTACACCTCTTTATCGCGGTGTAATTTGACCCCAATAGATATTTTTTTGATTGATTAGTCTGTTTAGTAATTTGCAAATACCATGCAGTTGTTTAGTACTAATTTTAGGTACCGTAATAGGAGGAACGTGAGTTTTTGTTTTGTTGACAATTACTTCATCACAATTGCCGTTATCAGTTTGGTCATCTAGCGCTTGTAACGGTTAATAATAATTGTTGTTGTTGTTCTGCCGTTGACCAGTGTCCGTTTTTGGAACTTTTCTGCTCTGTACTTGCGACATAGCGACGCCAGCCAGACTATTTATTCTCTTCATTTTGTTTTTGTTTTAAGTCGAGTGTGAGAGATAAGTAATGTCGCGATACGATCGTACGTGCGTTAGGTTTGGCAGCTCACACCGAAATAAACACTCGCAATAATTAAGAGAAGATAAACAAAACACAAGTTCATAAAATCAGCTACGATGAACTGCCAACTACCCATAAAAGAAGAGAAAATTCTGTCGCAGTTCAATTAACTAAAAACTTTTTTCCTTAGTTCATATCAAAATAACATTTATGCACCAAGTGCAGTAATGTAGTATGATATATGCCAAATAAGCATATGCCCACCGTATTGTAGTGTATACAATATGTAAAGAGGTCATATGCCCAAACTGAATGTTGTAGTATCAAGCGCATAAACATAGAGACACTTTTTCTCTATGTTTACATAATACAACCGACGCCAAGTGCCGTAATATGATCAGCCACTTATATGTGGACTGGCCCGCAGCGTGAGATCTGCATCGTAAGCACTATGACGTTTTGACCATTCGGTACCAAAGGCATGTATATGCCTTCTGCATATGGGCATTTCCGCAAAAAGGTCAACCACGAGGCTCAAAAAAAGTAGTCAAGATCTTGCTGATTTTCATTATATATTATTAAGAAATGTTCAAATTTTATATTTTTATGTCAAAATAGTGAAGAAAATTTTATATGTAAAAAATAATTGCAATCAAACTTGGAATTGTATGTATTTTGACCTGGGTATGCTTCATATGCTTATTTCGGAAAAATATTTACTACAGTAAGAGTTCTTGTACCGAAGAGCTTCTTTTCTTTAATTGTACTTCGATAAGTGAACTTACGGTAAAAAATATAAAGAGAGCCAAAAGATCCCGAATTAACCATAATTTTGATTATCTTTGATCCGATCTTCTTCTGTCGCGTGAGTGACCGAAAATCAACATAAGTTGTCTCAAGTTTTGCATTTTTTGATAAGAGTGCAAATTCGTAATTTACGTGAGATTTATTCAACAATCAATAAAATAAAATAAAATAAAGATTTCACCAAATAATTTTTTTTTATTCATTGCGAAAGTTGTTCACGTCAGTGACCGTAAGTGCAATCTCTTAAACAAAAATTTTTTTGCAGTCTTTGCTAGCGTTTCTCAATTAAATAAAAATAAATTAAGAAAAGATTCACTATTCGCAAGTAGGATCTATTTCCTTCTTGCTACTGAGCCAGTAGATATGTACCAGTTGGAAAACTTGTACATGACAACATATAATTGTGAAGTTTCACCTCTGATAGGATGTACAAATAAAGAAGGAGCCCTTGTTTTAGGTTCAATACCTGACGTAGAGGTAAATACTATCACAAAATACGACAGATATTGACAGCTTGCGCAAGCAGTTAGCAGCAGCGTATATTGTCGAACATTTAGACCCAGCAAGGGCTGATCAATTTTCGAACAAACAGTCTTTATCAGCCTTGATTCACAATTGTGAACATGAAAAGGTGCGCCTAATACCAGAAACAGGCAATTTCAGTACTTTTCATGATGCAATGAGTAAATATATCCATTACAGCACACATATTACTGGAAGTGCCAGCACTGTCTATTATTACAGAGGCAACAGTAGTCGCGGTAGCCAAAGAGGTTACTATAACCGAGGCTACCCAAAACCTAACAGAGGTAATTTTTTTTTTTTTTTTTTTTTTTTTAGCGTTAGTCAAGGATTATCCCTGTATTCGTATAAATTTTTTTATTGCCTTCCATATCTTTTTAAAGCTCAAAATAAGTTTTAGTAACTTTTTAAATATTTAATCATAGTGATCAGATAAAAATAATATTTATTTCAATAATTCTGTGTTAACTTGGTCAGCGGCTGCCTTTTCTGGTGTAACACTTCCTAAGCCACTTGAAACTGTCTTTGGTAGGTGAGCCATATAATTATCGTTTTTATCAATTGATTTCTCTTGAAGACGTTCGTTAAAGAACCACCGCTTTTAATTCGCTAAAAAAAGTAACATCAAAGCCGGCAGATGCAGAAGAGAAAATCGAAACAGTTTTCGGGAACTCTTACCATCTGATTTCTTATAAAAATGATGAGCCAGATAGGCAAAGTAAAAGTTCAGCGGCAGGGACTCAAAAATAAACCAATAATTTGTGACATCAAAAATGGGGGCCAGAAGGGAGAGCACACCAATGCCACCATCATACGATAACCAGCCCGAGAATAATCTTGACGCAGGTTCCACGACAGTGCGTTGAAGTAGGGAAACTGCCAAGCGTACAGTGTACCTGCAAGTATAAGTGATCCACAGTCAAGACTGCCGGTGCACCCAGCCCAGATCATCAGTGGAGGTAACGCACCTACAAGAGAACCAATCCAAGTATTTAATATGCTCATCCGTTTCATTGGTGTATATATTGAGGTGTAAAGGATAAAATTTCCGGCGCCTAATAACTCAGTTAAGCTATTAACACCAAAACACAGCATGCACATTCCGGTTGTAACTGACACCAATGCAAATCCAACAGCATGCAAGGGCGTCAGTTATAATAACTCGGGTCTTTGTTCTAGACATTTGTGAATCGAAAGGAACCTCGTGGTTTTGGTTTATCGCATTAGCTGCTGCCGACATCATTTCAGTGCCCAACGAGCACATTCCCAACATTGTAAGATCAAAAGCTGCTGGTGCCATTGCATAACCGCCCATTGTGGTTATAACAACTAACGCTAATAATAAATAAGCAGTTTATAATGACTATTCTCTAAAAATTTATCTTACATGTTAGGCGAAACTTAGACAGTTTTTCGTATTGAACATAAATTTGGTTCCAGTCGGCGTTGACGAGAGGAGTAGGCATCCAAAGCAGAATTTGCTGGCGCAAATTGGGTGAGGTCATCACACAATGTTTATTTATCGGTACACGGGAAATAATGCCAATTTCGTTCTTTGAGATTTGACGGGGTGATGAAAGTTGATTAGAAGCTGAACATCTTATAAAATGAAACTGTGATGATATATGCGCCTGAATTGCAGGACATTTTACTGGATTCATAATTACGCGGAACATTGTACAATTGTATGCAAATCTTCCGTGTATTATTACATTTCTTCAGTATTTCTTTGATTTAATTTACATTTATAAGATTACTGGTTTATGTAAACACAATGTTACATATAAGTAGTATATAAACAATATAAGTTTTCAGAAAAAATCAATCAAAAAACCGCAACCCACCTAGTAGCGCTGGGAGACCCCCAGTAATTACCACAACAATACTTGAGGAAGTAATAGAAGCCAAAATAGAGGAAACTCTAGAGGCCGTGGTAACTCGAATTGAGGCCACAACAACCAAAATAACAGAAATGTAAATGTTCGAACTACAGAAAGTAGTTCGGGAAACGAGTAAGCCCCTTAAGACATTCAGAATGTGCGATAGTATACAACATCAATCTTAGTTCAGGAATATGTATAAAATTAAGAAAATTTAAAAACGAATAATTCATTAACTTTATTAATAGCCACTGGTGCAGACATTTCAATACTCAAGGAAAATGTCGATAATTTTGATAAGGAATCGACGAAGGTTCAGTTTTTTCAAAAGGTTTAGCATTCCTAGTTGAACAAGACTTTCCAATCCCTAGCGATGGCATTATATCCTTAAATCCTAAACATTAATAAGATAAAAACAGAAAGGCTAAGTGATTATGATATAGTCCAAGAAATTAGCGAAAATAGACACGAACATGTCATAAAGAAACTTACAAAAAACTTTCTGCCACAATTTAAAACAAAACTCAAAGAGTTGTGTAACCAGTATACTGACATATTCGGACTTGAAACCGAATCAATAACAACAAATAATTTTTACAAAGAAGAACTAAGATTGAAGGATAATAATCCTGTATATACAAAAAATTATAGAACTCCTCACACATACAAAGTGAAATCAAGAAGAAATCAATAAACAAGTCGAAAAGCTCATTCTAGATGAAATAGTTGAACCATCAACTTCAGAGTACAATAGTCCAATACTACTTGTACCCAAAAAAGGTCTACCTGGTTCTGTAAATAAAAGATGGCGATTAGTAATAGACTATCGTCAACTAAACAAAAAATTACTATCCGATAAATTTCCACTTCCTAGAATAGATGATATTCTTAAGCCAAATATTTCTCATGTCTAGATTTAATATCTGGATTTCATCAAATTGAATTGAAACAAAACTCTAGAGAATTAACGTTATAGTCTTAAAATAGTGCCAATTTCTTTTCAAAGAATGAAGACAATAGATTTCTCTGAACTTAATCCTTTAGAAGCATTCTTGTATATCGAAAACCACATGATTAAAAACTTAACAAACGTTTTTGATTTGTGTAGGAAACACAACCTTAAATTACATCCAGAAAAATGCACTTTCTTCATGCACCAAGTGACTTTCTTAGGCCACAAGTGCACTGATCAAGGCATACTGCCTGATGATAAAAAATATGACGTCATTGAAAAATATCCAGTCCCTACAGAGGCGGATAGTGCTAGAAGATTCGTTGCATTTTGCAATTACTATAGACGTTTCATCAAAAATTTCGCCGATTATTTACGGTACATAACACAATTATGTAAAAAGAATGTCTATTTTCAATGGTTCGATGAATGTCAAAATGCATTCGATTATTTAAAAAGGCTGTAATTAAACCCACCATATCCATATCCATATTTCAATAAAGAATAAATAATTACTGATGCAAGTAAACACGCCTGTGGGGCTGTCCTAACACAAAAATGTGGAGATAAACAACTCCCAGTTGTATATGCATCACGCTCATTCACCAAAGGTGAAAGCAACAAATCAAAAACAGAACAAGAGTTAGCAGCTATCCACTCGGCAATTACATATTTCAGACTATATATTTATGGCAAACATTTTTCAGTAAAGTCAGACCACAGACCATTAACTTATTTGTTTTCAATGACAAATCCAAGTTCAAAACTAACTAGAATGAGACTAGATCTAAAAGAATATGATTTCACAGTAGAATATCTCAAGGGAAAAGATCACTATTAATGATTTAAAAGATATACAACATAAAGTCCTGAAAGTCACTACTAGGCAACAGTATAGACAGAAAGAATCCTGCGCAGGAAATGTACCAGTAGATTTGCCTATTAACAACGCTTCTAAGCCCAGCGTATATGAAGTCATTTGTAATGATGAAGTACGTAAAGTAGTGGCCTTGCATATAAAAAATAATACTTGTTTTTTGAAACATGGAAAGAAAATTATTGCAAGAATTGATGTTGATGATTTGTACACCAATGGAACCTATGACTTAGGTCGGTTCTTCCAAAGGCTTGAAAGGCAAGCCGGTCTACTTAAAATCAGCAAACTTAAAGTGGCACCGAAAAGATTTTTGAATTAATTTCAATTGAATCTTTTGAAAACATGGGCAATAAAATATTGAATATTTTAAGAGTAGCGCTACTAAGTCCGGTGACCCTACCAGAAAATGAAAAAGATCAAGAAGCGATACTGTCTAAATTCCATAACGATGAAATACAAGGAGGTCATACAGGCATAACAAAAACTTTGGCCAAAGTAAAACGATATTTTTATTGGAAAAATGTGACACGTCATATCAAAGAGTACATTAATAAATGTCAAAAATGCCTTAAATCTAAAACAACAAAACATACAAAGACCCCTATGGTATGAAACTGAAACACCAATACATGCTTTCGACAGAGTGATAGTGGATACTATAGGTCCGCTACCACGATCAGAGAATTGCAATGAATATGCAGTTACGCTAATATGCGATATAACTGAGTATTTAGTAACCATTCCAATTCCAAACAAAAGTGCAACAATATTTCACATATTGTTTTAACATAACACCATCGGCTGCATATAATTATTGTCCATATGAATTAGTTTTTGGTAGATTACCAAAACAGTTTTTAGATTTCAATAAAATAAATAGAATAAAACTCTTATATAACAAAGATGATTACGCTAAGAAAGTTAAGTTTAGAGTTGAAACAGCTTACAAAAGGGCGCGTAAGTTATTAGAACATAAAACAAAAAAATAAAAAATATTATGACAATAAGATCTTAGATCTGAAACTAGAAGTAGGAGACCAAGTTTTGTTGAAAAATGAAACTGGTCATAAGTTAGAACAAACATATGTACTACCATTTGAAGTGGTACAGCTACTAGAAAATAATAATTGAAAGTAACAAAGGTGAAAAGCAGAATGTCCATAAGAATAGGCTAAAAACTATAAATATACAAATCTATTAAAAAATATCAAAGAAGCTAACTTCGGCCGTGCCGAAGTTTGTATACCCTTGCAGATTAATTGATTACTTTCTCCGTCATATCGGATTCAAGATATGTATTTTAAAAATTGGAAATATAAAATTTAAAAAAAATTTGAACCGAAAAAAGAATCAGTAAGAAAAAATTCGAGTTTGCCAACGGCAGGAATTGAACCTTGGTTCATGTCACTTCTAGAATCGATCTCTACCTACTGCGCTACTAAACTTGAAATTCACGGCCTCGCTATTTCGGTATACATTGCAAGCGTCCAGCTTCTCGCTTTCTAAAGTTTCTGACGAATTCTAGAAAAGAACAACACAATACAAATAGTTTTCTGTCTCTTTCTGTTTCGCACTCAGTTTGTAGTTTTTCCAAGCACGTGTTCGCATATACATATGTATGTTTGTATGTTTCCATGTATGTTGTTTGTGTACGCATATATAAAAGCAAATATAAACGTATTTAATTGGCTGCATATGCAAACATACTGATGCTGATGGGGGTTGATTCGTTGATTCGGTGTTTATTATCTGATCTGATTCAAACTTACTGGTAAGGTGTAAAAGTAGAATTCTGATCTGTGTGCCAAATTTGGTTGAGAAACAAAAAAGTTTTTCTCACAAGACCTTTTTTAAACAACTCACATTTTGACCGAGGTACCTCTGATATTTCCTATTTTTCTATAACTTATAGTTGTGCGATCCTACCAATCTTTAAACTTGGTTTCATCAATGAAGAGAATGATATGACTTTTATTCACGTAGCTCAAAATTTAAGTTCGAAAAAGTGCGAAGAAACAGACAGACGGACAGACGGACATGGTCATATCGACTCGGCTTTCGATGCTGATCAAGAATATATATACTTTATGGGGTCGGAAACGATTATTTCTATGCGTTACAAACATCTGACCAATTTTATTATACCCTCTGCAAGGGTATAAAAATAACTTTCAGGGTCTGATCAACCCACACACACACGCACACACACATACACACATTCAAAAAAACACAAAAAAATTTTCATTTATAATAAAATTTTCATTTATAATAATAAATTAATTTAAAAATAGACAAATTAAAATTTCATTTGGATTCGTGATAAACACAATTTTTTTTATAAAAGACGCCTGTTCGAGCCAGCAGTAATGAATTTACTTAAGCTTAAGAGTTATGTATTTTGCATTATCTGATAAGAGAGCCGTGGGCATACAACAGCACCTGGTACTTGCTCTCGCGCTCTTCGTTATGTTCTTATCTCTTTACATCGGCGCTGTGGCCCTCTGATGCATTAGAAAAGTTCTTTAGTTCTCTGCATGAAGCAATCGCAACTGCCCGTGGCTGCTGCGTTTCAAATAGTTAAAGTTAAAAGGGTGCCGTGCACTAATAAAATTTATAACATTTATAAATTGAACTTGGCTTTATTTTTATCAGAGATTTTTTAAAGGCAACGAAAAAGGTCGTTGTCTCAATAACGCCAAGATATCTAAAATATTCAAAAACAAAAAAATCTCAAATTACTATCTAACTCACAACCAATTAACAGTACTAATAAGAAACAAATTTAAAAATAATTTTTTTTCTCCTATTATTTTCAATCAAAATAAAAATAAAAGAAAAAAAAAAAAAAAAAAAATAGTAACTAAATATCAAAACATATTTTAATACTAACATATAAGTTAAACAAAAAAATTTTTTTTTATAAATAACTTCATACTAATATTACGTTATTTTTTTTAAAAGTTTAGTATGCTGTATACGATATGAGCATATGCCCATCGTATTGTAGTGAATACAATATCTAATGTTGTCACATGCTCAACTAAACGGTTAGAGTATTGCACTGATAAACATAGTGACACTCTATCTCTGTGTTTACATATCCATACATAAGTGCCGTAATACGATCAGTCACTTATATGACTAGCCTGCAGCGTGAGATCTGCAGTGTAAGCATTTTCGAGTATATGTCTTCGCATATACATATATATACATATATATACTCCCGCTCAGCCGACGTTCTCTTCGACAGAATTCTTATATATAACCGTTATGTAGTTAGGCTAAGGCATTGAAAAGAAAAAATGATGGATTCATTCGAAACCAAAAAGACAACAAGTATTATACTTTATTGCAAAGGCAGAGATATTCCTACGTACACTCCCGGACAGCCGAATAGCGCCCCCCCCTGCCTTATTCAGTTCAAGCTCAATATCTTCAGATCAGGTAAGATTTTCAGCGTGAATATTTTTGAAAATTAAAGTTACATGTATTAGCCATAAATAGGAAAAAAAATTTTTAATTTTCTTGACTTGGTTATTTATGAAAAATTTTCAAAGTGTGCGAAGGCACCAGTTAGCCCAGTAACAGCTTCTGGAACCTTGCTAGTTATACTCGTCCCAGAGCTGGATGGGCGAGCTGTTGCTTCAATTGGACAACAGGTTCAACCGTAAAGAAGTGGTTAGGCATATAAATATGGGAACTAAGCAAGCCATCGTTCCCATGATTGAGCTACAGAAACGACTTTGTCGCAGAGTTCTCGCTGGGGACTTTCAAAAACCGCGGGAGCAATCTGCAAGTGCCACCCAAACTTCCCCTGTGGCAAATGGCTCTGGAAAGTGCTTAGTCAAGAAAGCCTTCAGCGCCCAAGAGAGGATGCGCAAAAAAAATGAAAAATTTTCAAAGAAAGTGTTAGCAAAAATGTAGCTGTTTTTTGCGGACAATCGATTAGCACCCCCTACAAAGAACGACGAATTCTTAATGATAGATAAAGAAAAACATACAAAACTTATTTCTGATTGTTTTTGTGAGTATTTATTTTGGTTTATTATGATTTAACAGAATATTTAGTAATGTAGTAGTGTAGCCCCCACGATTCGAAATACACTCGAATATGCGGTTGGGCATGGAGTCATACATATATGTATCTCTACAATATATATATATATAAATTAACTTTTTATTTTCGAAAGTTTTTAAGCCGTCTGGCTTGTTTATTGATTTTTTTAGAACTGAATTTTACAATTGACAAATTATATTTTTTTGGCTAATTGCTACCGCTGCTGTCGCTGCCGCTGCTACCGCTGTCGCTGCCGTTGCTACCGCTGTCGCTGCCGTTGCTACCGCTGTCGCTGCCGCTGCTACCGCTGTCGCTGTATTTGGTTAAAGGTGCATTTTGTTGTTGGGTGTTTTTGGCCGTTCCCACAGTCTGGCCGTTGCGTAAGAAATGCTGACACAGCGCACGTGGCGGAAGTTGCTGTGGTTGGGGTATAGAAGTTGTTGTTGTGTCTTCTACCGTCCAGTGGGCGTAATTTGAGCTGTAAGGCCAACCTGTCGTTGAAGCCCTTGCGCAAGAGCTTAGTGCGCAAGTTCTTAATGTCGTAGAACCTTATGCGTTAACTCCTCCCCCTTTAAGACGCTGCCGTCCTCGTTAGCGATGTAGAAGCCTTGTTGTGATATCGTAGGTATCTCTGTATTGAGTTTGGGTACTTCTGCTTCTGTGGACGTCTGCTTCTTTACGCAGCATAGTACTTGATTTGCTTTCCAGATGATTATAGCAACGATGGGCATTGCCAGTGTTTCGGAGGTCGTAACGTTCAATGTTGTTACTGTTGAGTTATCTTCTCTGATTGTTTCAATTTCTTTGGTATTGTTTATGTTTATCTCCTTCAGCATCTGTAGAGAGAGTACCTCCTCCACTTTACTTCTTTGTGTTTTGAATTGTAAAAGGGGTGGTATGTCTTCAGCGTATGATAGCACTTTTGTCTCATACACTTCGTTTGCTACTCTTACTGTTGTGTTGGAGGCTTGAATCAAGAAAGTTCCTTTCAGTGAAGTTTCCTCTCCGTCAATGTAGATGGAACCGTTGAAGTTGATCAGCAGCATCGTGCCGGGCAGCAACTCGTGGTCTGGTATGTGCTGGCTATTTATTGTTCGGCAATTTGGCTTTCGGTTGCTGAGTAGCGGTGTAACGCACGTATCATTACTTAGGTCTATTAAATTGTCCTTATTACAGATTGTCTTATCATTATGGGTTTCACAATTTGATTTTATTCCAAAGCTATTTTTCTTACATTGAATTATATTTTTGTATTTAATTTCAAGAGTGTTAATATGCAATTTTCATTAATTATTAATGGGATGTTGATAATGTATAGCAAACTTCTGCCATTGGTGGCAATTTTAATTTTGGAAAATTCTAGTAATTCTTCAACATTAATGAACATACGCCGGTGAACCGGCCAACCATTTCCATACGGTGCCTAACGCATTTATTGCCCTGGCTTGTCTTCCGAATGGTTTTAATCTTTTAAGATCTTTTTCCGCTTTTAAGAGTTCAAATTTTAAAAACGCGAAAAGTGGGTTTGTTTTACTTATCTCGTTGAGTCTGTTCGATATGTCACCGAACTCTGATTCATATTCTTCGATGTTAAAGGCGTGTATGATTTTAAATGTGCCATTTTGGATGTTCGCTGTCCCTACTTTAATAGGGATGATTTGGGAATGAGAATAGTCGAGGATGGTGGCCAACCCGAGGCAAGTTGGCAGGAAGATTAACCTGTAGGAGGACATTAGGTTTTTAGATTATTTTTGTGTACGGTTTTTCCTGACTGTGTTTTAATGGTTGTGTGCCTGTCTTCTAAAACTATTTCTTTTCTGAATTTTGGAGTTAATTTGGATCCTAATCTCTTATCTATCCTAACATAAACTGTCTCGCCCTTTTCGTATTTCTTTATAGGTTTTTTCGTTTTGTTATGATATTCTAGATCCGTTTTTTGTTTATTTTCAATTTTTTTGCTTGTTTCATTCCTGTTCGATTGTAGTTTCTGTGGATGGGTTATGAGTTTATTGGCGAAAAAAACGTCTATTGGTTTTGTCTTTGTTGTTGAATGTACTGAGGTATTATATTCCTCTTCAGCTTTAAAGATTAATTCTTTAAAAGTTAGTGAACTATTGTCGACTTTCAAGCAACTCATGATCTCTGTCAGTGTTGAATGAAATCTCTCAATCTGTCCGTTACTGGTAGATTTATATGGTGGAGTTGCATAAACTTCTGCTTGTAGCTGTTCTTGTAATAGGAATCTGATGGCTGCTGAATTTAGCGCCTTTTCATTGTCCATGATTACTAATTTTGGCATTCCGAAAGCTATCATGATTTCTCTTAAAGGGTATTTTAGGTCTTCCGATTTTAATAATTCCGACTTTAATAATTTAATTTGGGCGTACTTAGAGAATTTGTCTATGGCTGTGAGGACAAGGTTTTTCTGTGTTGTATAGATATTGATGTGAATTATTTGACCGGGGTATGTTGGGACCAATCCCAAGGTTGTTTGAATTTCCCCTTGAGGTGGGTGTCTATCGTATTTGGCTATTTTGCAAGTTTTGCATGTCTTCGCAATAGCTTCTGTTTTTTTCGAAGGCTAGGGAAGAAGAACTTGGTGAGGATTTGTATTTTGTTCTCTATGGCATTTCTGTGCGCCCTCATGTGTTCTTTAGTCACTATATTGTTTTGCTCGTCTTCGGACGAGACATCAGTAACTAGTTTTTGGGTGTATCTGGATTTGTAGCAGTTAAAATACAGGGGGTAGATAATTTGGATTTTTCCCATTATCTTTTCAGAGTTGAATATTCTATTTACGATTTTTGGGTCGAGGTGTTTTTTTAGGGTGCTTATAAGGTCTCTTTCGGAAAAGGATTTTTTTTAATGGTATGCCTATGGTAGGTGGGGAAAGGGAGTTCAAATTCTTCACTCTCTGTTTCGGATTCTATGAGGAATAGTTGGTTTTTAAAAACATTAATGGGTAAGTTCTAGACGGGTATTAAATTATGGGACGAGCTATCGTCACTGTGGATTGTAGCAGTTGTGCTGTTAATTTGGGGATTTCGAGATAAGGCATCTGCTACTACGTTCGTAGTGCCAGGTTTATACCTTAACTCATAGTTGTACTCTTACAAATAGCTCTTCCAGCGTTTGAGTTTTCCATTGTGGTTTTTGGAACTGAGAGCGAAGGTCAGAGGTTAATGGTAAGTAAAGGTACATTCGCAAGTTTTGGAGTGAGAGAGACAGCGCCGCAGCGGCATAAGCGAATACGAGCACCTGATCCTAGGAAGCAATTCCCTCGAGGACGTCCACCAGGACCTAGCTCCCTCACCAACCACTACTCCCTCAAAATTTTTCTTTTTTCCTCTTCCTTTCCACCCGACTGTTCTCTACTATTTATTTATTTTCTTGTTACTATCTACTATTTTATTTTACTACCAATTTTTATTATTTAGTTTGTAATAAAGAATATAAAAAAAAACACAACACGAACACTCACACACACGGAGAGATAGATTTATGCTGAACAAGTGCGGTACTGTTTCGACGGCGCTCCGTGCTTTACTATTTAACATCGAAGTTTAGAATACCTCGAATTAGCATAAACCTTTTGGAAAGTACCCCTGGGTAGTCACCTACTTACTCTTCGGTCTACCTTGTGGATAGCCGTCCAGTACGGTACGCACTTTCTCTTTCCATCCAGTTCAACGACGGGTGAGGGGTGTGGGGGGTCATCGTTACCTCTATTGGTGCTTTCATGCCTCTCCGCAGGAAGAGGAATTCGTATTGGTGTGAGAGTTGCTTTCGTTGCTTTTTTCTCCTCAAATTTCCCCAAATATCTCCATTTGTCTGCGCACCTTGTTGTTGTGGGATAGCACTATTTCTCTTCAATCATCGTCGTTCAGCTGATCGCACCAGTGTTGATCAACGCGCACATCACGGGTAGCCCCCGGTCAACAGCCGGTAGGTGGCGCTGCTATACGTCGCGTCCGTTTAATTGAAACCGAAATTTGAAATATCCGATAATTGGAATTTTTAAATTTCAATTCACTGAATATGGAACGAGTAGCGGCGACAATGGACCGGCATCCGCTAATAGATGTTGAACAGATGAATGAAGAGAATCTTCCGAAAGCGTTCGAGACTCAGGGATTCACCCATGCTAAGTGAAGCCAACCCGTACGCTTCGACAATCGCATCGGTAGCCGAGGCGAAGGCACCAGTTAGCCCAGTAAGAGCTTCTGGAACCTTGCTAGTTATACTCGTCCCAGAGCTGGATGGGCGAGCTGTTGCTTCAATTGGACAACAAGTTCAACCGTAAAGAAGATGGAAAACCGTTGGTTAGGCATATAAATATGGGAACTAAGCAAGCCATCGTTCCCATGATTGAGCTACAGAAACGACTTTGTCGCAGAGTTCTCGCTAGGGACTTACAAAAACCGCGGGAGCAATCTGCAAGTGCCACCCAAACTTCCCCTGTGGCAAATGGCTCTGGAAAGTGCTTAGTCAAGAAAGCCTTCAGCGCCCAAGAGAGGATGCGCAAGTGCAACGTAAAACACATCCAAAAAGACAGCGTGGTGGAGACACGATTCTTTCGCCGAAAACTCCAGCGGGATCTCACGATTCATCAGTTACACTGCAGGCGAAGGAGATCGATCGCGGCAGCATGGAAGCTAGTGAATCATTCAAAGAAAAACAAGCAAAGTAACCAGAGTCTTCCAAAGCGTCGCCCGAATGCGATTCTGGTAAAAAAAACAACAGCAACTTATCTTACAGTGACATGCTCAAACTGTTCTTCAGCCAAAATATGACCCGTACGTGAGAGCTTGAGAAAGGTTAAGCGTACCGCAAAAGGACACTTCCTGCTGGAGATGGGCAAGCCTATCGCAGCCAGCCTGCAGCGATTAAGCGAGAATATCAGCAATGCACTAGGCAGACAGGTTACAACCACAGCAGTAACCGGTATAGCCATGGTTGATGTCAAAGATCTAGACGAAATGGTGACCAAAGAAGATTAAATGTCATCTTTCTCAAGTCAGCTCGCAACAGTAGAACCAATCATAAAAGTAGGAAAAATTAAGATCGGATGGACTATGTGCCGAATCGCAATCAATAATGCCCCTATTAGATGTTTCAGATGCCTGGAATACGGTCATGTGGCGGCTAATGCAAGTGTCCAGTTGACAGGAGCAATTGGTGCCTAAAATGTGGCGAGTCGTAGCACAAAATAATAGATTGCAAAAGCACTGCTAAATGCTTTCTGTGCGTTGCTAAGGGGTTAAGCAACACTAACCACATAGCGGGCACCCAAAGATGCTTGTCCGGACCAAGAGTTCACTATGCGTCGTTGTCAAATCATCATGATTAATTTTTTGCAAATCAACTTGAACCACTGTAGGGTAGCACAAGACCTGCTGTCACAGTTTACTCGTGAGAACGACGCAGACATTGTTATCATTAGCGAACCGTTTAGGATCCTGGAGTGCCCCAGTTGGTAATGCAGCACCCAAAGGAAAGCCGTAATCTTTTTGACTAATAGTCGGGCGTCTCATATGACAGCGGTGAGGGCAGCAAACCACTACGTACGCGCACATATTAAAAATCGATGGGTGTATAGTCGCTACTTTTCCCCCAAGTATTTCTCTCGGAGAGTTCTGCAGCGCACTGGATAAGCTGGCAGCTGACGCACGCGAACAGCCTTTATCATAGCTGGTGCTTTCAATGCTTGGTCCCTGGACTGGGGCAGTGCCTACAGCAATGCTAGACGTAGAGCAGTATGGGAGGCCTTTGCCTGCTTCGATATCGCGGTGTTAAACAGTGGCAATAGGAATAGATTTATTCGAGCAGGAGTAGGATCAGTGATCGATCTAACGTTCGTCAGTAACAGTACATGTGATATGGCCGAATGGCGAATCCGCGGGTTCTACACCGCCAGTGATCACAAGGCGATTCTATTTTCGATCGAAGAGAGGACCGCGTTTCCTACAGCTCAGCAAGCCAGAGGGAATATATACAGAGCCGATACTCTAAGCACGCAAATTCTTACTGCCGCCATAAATGAAGCAACACCGGGGGCGAGCTCTGCGTCTATGTCTGTACAGTTGACCCAAATTGTCGGCCCTGTATGCGTCGGCGCAGAACATATTTTTCATACAAAATTTTTTTTTGTACCGATTGTTCCTATAGCAGCTATATGATATAGCCAACCGATTCTGATCAGACTTGGTTGAAGTATCAAGAAGCATATTAAACTCATAAATATCAAATTTCGTGGCATTCGGTTGAAAAACAACAAAGTTATTGAGGATAAGCCTTATTCATGACCGATCGGTCCTATGGGAGCTATATGATATAGTCGTCCGATTCAGATCAAACTTGGTTGAAGTATCAAGAAGCATATTAAACTCATAAATATCAAATTTCGTGGCATTCGGTTGAAAAACAACAGAGTTATTGAGGATAAAGCTTATTCCTGACCGATCGTTCCTATGGGAGCTATATGATATAGTCGTCCGATCGGGATGATTCCGAGATATACAATGCCTGCAGCAAAAAGGAGCCTATGCTGAAAATTTCAGCTCTGTAGCTCTTATGGTCTCGGAGGAGAAGCTGTTGATCCAGACAGACGGACATGGTCATATCGACTCGGCTATTCATGCTGATCAAGAATATATATACTTTATATAGTCGGAGATGCTTCCTTCTGTGCGTTGCAAACTTCTGACCAAAATTAATATACCCTCTGCAAGGGTATAATAACAAAGCAGATGTCCAGAGCTCTTAAACTGGCGATGACTCTGCGACCTAACATGTTCGCTCGGGCGTATACGCAATGCCTCGCAGGTGGAAAATGCAAATTTTGTACTCCTCCAGAAGCCAGACAAATCCCACGACACTGAATCTGATTACATACCCATGTCTCATCGACACCGTGGGTAAAATATTGCAATCTATGATATGTACGAGGTTGGAATTAGCAATATCCAGTGGTGGCGGGCTCTCGCCTAACCAGTTCGGGTTTAGAAATGCGAGATCTACGGTGCAGGCAATAGGAAAGGTAGTGGACACGGCAAGGTAAGGTCAACAATGGAAAGATTGGGGAAAAAATATTGTCGTATCGCCACTCTCGACATTAAAAATGCATTTAACACTGCGGATTGGAGATGTATCCTTGGTGCACTATCCAGCTTTGGAGTTCCCGCATACCTGCATGATAAAGTCTGGTCCTATTTTTGCAACAGGAAACTGAAGTACCACACGAATTCTGGAGACCTGGTGCACTATGTTAACGTGTGGTCTGTGCTAGAACCAATGCTCTGGAAAATTATGTATGATGGTGTACTGAGGATTCCATTGCCAGAGTTGCCAACTCATCGAGTATGCAGACAACATCGCACTAGTAATGGTGGAGAAGCACCTGTAAGCCGCAGAAGGGACGGCCAAGCTGGCTATCTCCAGAATCACAGATTGGCTGGGATCTGCTGGCCTAAAATTAGCAGCGCAAAAGACTGAGGCAGTTTTGATCTCCAGTTGAAAAAAGTAGAAAAGGGGTGAATAACATTGGAAGGCATAAACATCGAATCTAAGAGGGCTATCGGTTATATATATGTACATTGTTTTGTTTTTGTCGGTCATAATTATTATAAGTAATCTATCTTTCAGTTCATTTGCTAAACGAGTATTTTGAAGAAAAAAATCTCTAAAAGAATTTGTTTATTTTCCTCAGTGTGAATATTATAAGCATTTTTTCACATTATTGAGTATGTCTTTTATTAGTTTTGCTATAGATGCGAAATCTTTCATAAAACATCTAAAATGTAGCTTGCTAAACTAACAAATGTTAATACCTGGAACAGATTGGTGAGCAGTTCAAATTTTTAAATTGCTTAAAGTTTGCTGGGGTTGGTTGTAATACCGCCACGCGAAACAACAAAATCAATATACTCAACTTTTTTTTTCAAAAAAACAGATTTTATTCGTGATACCTTCTTGTTAGTGTTATACAATATACCCAGCGAATATGACGAACATAATTTTCCATATTTTCGTCGTCTAGATAAAAGACCTGACCTTATGGGCTTAATGCTTCGTATCATTTTCTTGGTGTAACTCAAATTTCTACGAAATCTGCATTTCCTCCGCCGAGTGCTTCAAATTTTCTTATAAAATTTAAAAGTTTGATTCGTAAATATATTTTAGGTGCTCAATCCTATCTTCTTTCATTTAAGAAAATCTTGGAATTCCAAATCCGAACCCTCTCAAGATTATTTTGACTATCTAGAACTAGACCAACTTCCATCCTGTTCACAGTCAAACGAGGCAATTGCATCTTGTTTCTAGGGCGTCATATTCACGCCAAGGTGAACAGTGACGAACAAAATAATATTTCGCGGCAAGAAACGGGCACTGGAGGCTTTAAATTAGAGAGATTCCTTAGCCATTCTCTTTATGACGCTAACATTAATTTTTAAATCTTTTAAGCACCGACTGGCCAATATTAAATGTATATGTACGATTATGAAGCACAACACCAATATTATTTCTTTAATAAATGTCTTGCAGTTCTGGTAATTAAATTCCTAACGGTTGTTAGGCAAACTTTGTCCCTCACCTTCTGAATGATGTTTTTTGTTCATTTTCATTTTGGAGATTTATGCACATCAATAATAAATACCCGATCTGATTCAAACTTGGTGATGGGTAGCGTTTGGAGCAGAACTTTTCCAAGCAGAGTCCTTCTGCCTTTACCAATGTAAGATTAATAAATGTAAACGGCAGGCAAGCACACACACTAAATTGCAGTCCTGAGTTAGAGCCTAATAAACTCTTTTCTTTAATTTTATTTGCGCACCGTGTGAATCATTTCTAAAACAGGCTAAACAAAAACATTTTAATCTTATAAAGTATATGTATGTACTCTTCATCAGTATCAACAGCTGGGTTGATTAAAGCATGTCCGTATGAACACCGAAATCTGGGTGACACAAGAGCTAAAGGTAATAAAATCGATGTAAGTAATCAATCAGATAGTCTTTTTTAAATCTCTGACATCCCCACTTCCGACGAATGCGTGTGTTCTGGTGACCAAATTTTGTTGAAACGAACAATAAATATCAGAGTATGTTACGTGAATTGAAGTGTATTTAAATGGTTTATATAGTTATATATATAATATATATAATGGTATATAATATAGTTTATATATTAATGGAAATAATTACTCACGAGGATCTGAAAACATTTATTTTTATAATAAAAAATCTTAAGAATGAATTCATAAAGTTTAAGATTCATAAAATGGACAATAATGTAAATGAAGAATTAATAATTCAAGTTAACAACTTAAACATAGGGTATACAAAATTGGTCAGATATTTATAACGAGAATAAGTATATAGATTCTTGATGACCATTAACAGCTGTGTCAACATAGCCATGTCTGTCCGCCTGTCTGTTTTTTTCTTTGGTTTTTTGCAGACTTTAAATTTTAAGCTATGTGAATGCTCTGTTTCTTCTTAAATCGTGCTAGTCAAGTTGTCGGAGAAAAGAATGGAATCAAAATAATTTTTTCATAAAATGTCTTGTAAGAAAAATTTTTAACAATTCTTTTACTCTACACCTAAGTTTGAATCAGATCCACAAACAACAACATAATTTAGCGTTATTTGAGTATTCGGTTTTGTTATAAACTGCTAATCAATTTATGCTTCAAGCAAAGATGAAACATATTTAATATTTGGAATGGCATCCATTTTTTTCTGAAGGGTCGCCCTGACGTTTTCAGAATAATTTACCTAATATGGACATTGCCTATGTTGGACCACTCATTTTAAAAGCGATTTGTAAACGCAGCGGTCCAACTCGTTTCACATATTGTCTAGGCGGATTGAAACAGCTTTTCAAAACTTTTGGGCAGTTGTAAAGCAACTAAGACCTGACTTCGTGGGCTTTATTGTCGGGTTTTTGTCTTGGTACAGCTTAAATGCATTTGCATATTTTTATACCCTGTACCCATAGGGTTCAAGGGTATATTAAAGTCGCTAAAATGTATGTAACAGGCAGAAGGAAAATTTTCCGACCCCATAAAGTATATATATTCTTGATCAGCATCAACAGCCGAGTCGATATACATACGTATACATTCTTTTTACCGAAATGTCAAGTGCAACAGCATATACAGTTTAACTGTACAAAAATTTAATTCATTTTTATGGGTTTATATTCTTTTTAGCACTATACATAATATCTTTTTAAATTTTTCGATGAGGAGCCCACGCGCTTTACGACAATCATATCTGCTAATCGTTCCAAGATTTTATTTTTTACTTTTTTGGACAGTTATAGACTGTTCACATACGAACATAATGTGAGTTGTGTTTGGAAAGAAGTATAAAGTAGTTACAAGTATTTCGGATCCATAACAAAGTACCATTTTCATATAAACATACTGGTTTATAATCCCATAAGTGTAAATAAATTTGTTAACATCCCTTGTTGTTATACAACTATTCGGTCAGAATTAATGAACGACGAACCCTTTTTTCCATCCGATGGAAATATATTAAGCTTGGATTTACTAGTAAAAACGCCTTTGCAAAAATCCTATGACTTAGATCTGTTCGTACTGTTCTTCAGTCTTCTGTTCTTAGTACGTTCATTGCTCGTTAGGATATTTTCTGTCATTCTTTTATTTTCCGGACTATAATCTTTTTTGTGTAGCTTTTTGTTCCATATAATTCTACTCTTATTGGCAATTTTGATGTTATCCTTATATCTTTTTACTAAATAGATAACAGTGTTTCTCAATAAAAAAAACTTTTTTGAATTATCAACGGTACGATATTTTCGTATACTGCAAAGGGAAATATATATTTTTAACATACACTCCCTCCACTTGAATAGGACAACCCCTTTGACGAAAATTCAATGGACTGTTGTTTTCAAACCAAAAGAGCTCAATTTTTTTTAAATTTCAGATTGAATTTTAATTACACTGTTTGGAAAAAAAATTCTGGTTGCAAAAAAATGGACAACAAAAAACGTTATTAAATAAGTTTTAGAGAACTCTTATCTGATTTAGAAAAGTTTCAAAGAAGCTAACTTCGGCAGAGCTGAAGTTTGTATAAGCTTGCAGTTTAATTAATTAGTTTCTCCGTCATGTAAATTCAAAATTAAAGAAAATTTAAATAAAATGAAGTAAGCAAGTCGTCCCTGCCGACTTGGAGTATACCCTGTACCAAAAAAGGATATTTCATTTAAACAAACTCCTTCGCAATCCTCATTAATTGAATAAAATTTTTCATAAAATTCTCTTAACAAGCCTTTCTGTTTTGGCTTGCATGCTTTCTCGCTCACTCCTAACAGTGAACGAAACTAATGCGTCATTCGGTACAAAGCAACATGCGTATGCTATCTCGCTCACACATTTCAGCTGCTGCTGGCCATTGCATTTCAGTACAAAACATATATACGTATTATCTCCGATATTTATTTCCGATTTCGGTCAAATTTGGTCAGATGGTACATATTGGCTATATAATTGAGTCTGCCAAAAAGAATTATGATAGCTTTAATACAACTCTAGTTATAGTTCTTTCTAATTTGCGGGGGCGGAAGTGGGCGTGGCAAAAATTTGAAACAAACTTGATCTGCGTATGGACTAGACGGATGTTGACACCAGCTCTCGCTCTGGTTGCTCTAGCTCTTATAGTCTCTGAGATCTAGGTGTTCATACAGACGGACAGACGGACATGGCTATATCGACTCGGCTGTTGATGCTGATCAAGAATATATATACTTTATGGGGTCGGAAAATTTTCCTTCTGCCTGTTATATATATTTTAGCGACTTTAATATACCCTTGAACCCTATGGGTACAGGGTATAAAAAAGCAACATATGGAAATTTAAATACTGTGGGCTTGATCTCTACCTACTACACCTGAAACGTCACGACTTCGCTATTTCGGTATATATTGCAGGCGCTGAGCTTCTCGCGCTTTAAAATTTGGTTCGAATTCAAGAAATAACACAATACATATGCTTTTCGGTCTCTTTTAGTTTTCTTGTAGTTTTTTCAAGCACGTGTTCACATACATATATATACAGATGTATGTACATACATACATACATACAAGCGTATATAAACGTTCCTAATTGGCTGCATATACCTGGTGCAGATGGGGGTTTATTCATTGATTTTATTGATTTATGTCGGTTTTTATAATCAGTACTGATTCGAACTGGTATGGTGTAAAAGTAGAATTATGATCTGTATGCCAAATTAGGTTAAGAAATCTCAAAAAAGTTTTTCACACAAGAACTGTTTTGAACAAAACAAATTTTGACCGAGGTACCTCTGATCTGAAAATGATTTACATTATTATTAAGTGTTAAAGTAAAGCTTAAAAAAATTTTTATAATGTGTGGATCCCCCAAATTGCCAAAATGTGCAAAAGCTTCTTTCAAGATTTCAACATAGCACAATAGACGTTAACGTAAATTTCAACTTTGAGGTACCATAATAAGAAATCTCACCAAAAAACACAACGCCCCCATCACTGCTGAGCAATCGGTCCATAACATAAGTTTCCTTCCGAACGTCATAAAAGTAATAAATGTATCCTATCTAGATTAGATTTATCTGAGAAAGTGACGGCTCCCATACATTTTTTTTTTTTTTTTGCAATCCTTGCAATGGACAGTATAAGGTCCTTCTAGGCTCTCATTCTGCAATTTTCCTCTTCTATTAATCTTTTTTCTCGGACCATTTGAAAAATTTTTAAGAGTGAATAATAACAATTAACATATCAAAACCTTTACGTACTTTTGCGACAAGCCTTGTCAATGATAAAGAACAAAGTATATGCTTATCCTATTCAAGTGACGCAAAATTTTGATTCATTATTAAATGGCGTTTTTTGTTATCAATTTTTTTTTTTTTTTGCACCTATGAACATGTATGTATACACACAACCTAAAGTTTTCCAAACAGTGCAATAACAAATTAATCTGAAATTAAAAAAAAATTAACTGTCCAGCTCTTTTGGTTTAAAAGTAACAGTATTATAAACTTTAACTCGCACCATACTGTTTGCTACAGAAATTTTTAACATAGCTCGTAAATAACAATTAAATTCTTATTAACTATTTGAAAAAATACTCGCGAGCGACGGATTCATCGGCTATTCGCTTAGCTCGATCCCGCTAGAACAATCGTTTGTTTCTATTCTCTTTAGTTTCACTTAAACTGCGAGTGATTGCTTGAATGAACTGACTTTCAGGTAAGTTGCCAGTAAATTCCAACAAATTAGTTTTTTCAATGTTGTCAAGGTTAAACAGCCACATTAGACTACGGTCGCACAGGTATTGCTCGCTACACCGGAAATTCAGTGTAACACGCATTTTCATAACTACATTTCATATGAAATGAACGACGAAGTTTGATAAGCGCAGACAATCAAAATGCATTGGTAGGTATTGAGCTTTACAATAAGTAAAATACAAATTTAGTTTAAGGATTAAATAAATATTCTTTTGACAACAAGGAAAATTAATGTAGTGTTTAACATACTTTTTGCATTTACTTATTCAGTCATTCACTCACTTACCGAGACTCAACTCGCGTATGCCAATTTTTGAGAGTAATGAAAAAACGACCAACTATTATTTACAAGGTATTGTCAAAGCTTAAATCTGCCAGATAACCTCCCAGATATTTCGATAAGAATAGATGTACAGTCGGCAAAAAAAGTTTAAGCAAAAGTAGGTTTTTCAATCAAATTTGATTAAATAGCCGGTAAAAAAAAATTTTAAGAAATGTGCTAAGATATGTTTTGTTAGGCACTTCAAATTCTAAAAGTCATGTCGAGTTCCAGTCGCTTTTTCTTATTCACCTCTGAAATCAACGGTTTCCTTCGAGGCGTTCGTGCGTTGTACCCTTCCCTGTGCAGCACATTTCGCACCGTTTGCGGATGAACATCAACTCTAGAGATTTGGGAGAGTTCCTCCTGTATTTTTGGAGCAGATTTTTATTGTGGCCAGGATTTGACGCTTATCACTGTTCACTCAATTTGGAAGGTCGGCCTGATCTTGGCTGAACCTCAAGGATAGCTGTCTCTCCATAAGATTTTATTATGGATTGAACACTAGTAGGTGGTCGGCCAATCGTCCTGCCAATTTCGGACACCCCTTTCCGCTTTAAATAGTGTCTTATGATCAATAGACGGGTCTCTTGTGGAATTTGTTTGCCTCGACCCATAATGACCCAATTACTCTCGCAAAAATGACACAAATGAAATTCCATTTCATAATAACTAAAGTATTTACTATTTATATTACTAAAGAATAAATGAAGATTGCCGTTGCAGTTGCCGGGAATACCTAACGTGCAACAAGAATGCCGAAACATACTTAAACTTTTTTGGCATGCTTTTCGCTCTTTCTTTTCGTTTTCTCTGCATAAAAAGGAAATAGAAGCAACAAAGTTGGTTTTCACTCACTTCGTAAATAAATACTTGCCCTATATAAATAAAAATTATATTTTAAAAATTCTCATATTATGTAAAGCGTATTTTAGGAAATAATATTGATGTGAACAGTTTACTTAAACTTTATGTACATACATACATACATATGTACTTACAGTGCACCATCCGCCCACAAATATTCATACCGAGAACCACCCGACATGGTAGGGCATGTGGTTTCGTTGCAAAACTCCGAAACAGTGCCATATATAAGATTGATACGATTGAAGAAGTCCACAACTAAAAAGTGTATTTAAGAAATATTTAGATATTTTTATAAAGTATAATGGACTTTGTTTAATGGCAAATGGTAGTTAATGCACAGACGCAAACTAATAATAAACATTAAACTAATAATAATAATTTGAGCTTTTTTATGTATGTATGTATGTATCCAGCTTACCATGCACTGCCAACCAGTCATTCATGTTTTCACCTTTTGGTAAGCGCACAACTTGGCGCAAATTTATACCAGATTGCAGACTTGCCTGGGCCTGTTTGTGAAGTGAATATCGGATGGTGCCCTCAGTAAAACGTTTCTTAGGTCTAAAAGTCTAAAAATACAAAAGATATTTGCAGTTGGGATCGTAATTTTTCAACAATATATATGATATATAATATACAAGCTACATTACCTTTCCCTTATGAAAAAATTCCAGAAACCCATTTAGGGACATGATTTTTTTATTACACTTGCCTGATTTGTATACGCTAGAGCTGGGAAACTATCGATGGGACCATCGATAATATCGATGGTTCTTATGATTTGCGATATATCGATGGATCTTTGCCAATATCGATATATCGCCGCTTTACTGTGAGCGACAAAACAACCGCGAGTAAGTGTCAAAATTTTCGTTGAAAACATTCAATTTTTTATTTTTGTTTGTTTGTCTCTATGAAGCCAAAATGGATCTCTGAGATATAATTATAAGTGTATTTTTAAGATTCTTCTGTTGGACATTTAAAGTATTGGTGAACGAAATTTAGTAAAAGAATACATTTTTATAATTTCCATAAATTTGTTTCAATTATTTATTCTTTAAAAAGGTGCAAAGAAAGGTATAAAATTTTTAGAGCTTTTTTTTTGAATTTATCTTTTATAAAAAAATGAAGCCCGTTTTTTCTGGTCATCGCATCACGCGTGAATGGCTGGACCGATTTCACTAATTTTTTGTATTTGTTATTATTAGGAGAAGGTTCTTACATTAAAAAATATTAAGAAAATCTGTCATGCCATGTTTTATACGCATATTATCTTTAAATTTTTGCCAAAACAACACGAAATACAAGAACATCTGATTTTCTAAATGTGACCATCTACTTGGTGTGGCCGTAGTCGTTTTCCTTGGTCACGGCATCACGCGTGAACCGATGGACCGATTTCACTAATTCTTTTTTTGTTGTATTTGTTATTATTAGGAGATGTATATGTTATTATTAGGAGAATGTTCTTACGGAAAAAAATATTAAGAAAATCTCTCATGCCATCTTTTATACGCATATTATCTTTAAATTTTTGGCAAGACAACACGAAATACAAAAACATCTGATCTGCTAAATGTGACCATCTGTTTGGTGTGGCCGTAGCAGCGTTATAAAAAACTGATCTGTTTACAGAAATCAGTTTGAGTCAAATAAAGAAAAAGCACGATTTGAAATCCACAGAAACTTATTCATAAAATTAAAGTATTGCAGTTGGATTTTCGTTTTTAACAATGCCACCAACCAGACGTACAAGCTTAGAACCGCAGAACTCGAAATACGGCAAGTCAAAGAAATATAAGAGCAAATCAAACTGATGAGCAACGCGAAGCGCGAAATGAACTTGAACGGAATCGATATGAAGATAGAAATTTAGAGTTTAATCCCCACAGAGCTGCATTCAGTTATAATGTGGCAATTAATTACAGTTCAGCGAAAATTGTTGCTATTGGGCAAATGAGTTCATTTTTAAATATATATAGATATATTTTGTTTTTTATTTCATTAAAAATTAGTAAAGTCATTTTCAGGTATAGCGAGACCAGGGAATTATGGATACATTTTTATAGGGAGGATTCAGTTCAAATTGAATAGGTACTCATACCTAAGATAGGTCAGCTGTACAAAATAAAGTAGTGCATCATTGCAACGCTAAGGCGGTACGAAGTTCGCCGGGTCAGCTAGTTTCTATTATAAAAACTACCCTTTTTTTTACAATAAAGGTTAAAAATTTCAAAAGCAAAAATTTTCGACGGAACCATCGATATTATCGATGGTTTTAACCATCGATGGGGTAACCATCGATGGACGGCACTATCGATGGTTTCCCAGCTCTAGTATACGCTTGTCCAAATAGTGATGGCACGATTAATCATATGACACACAATTATCGATTATTTTGTTTCAATTCACGATTTAATTGTATCGCAAAATAGGTTTTGAATAATCGAGACAATCGATTATTTGCTCAAAAAATCGTATCGCTATAAGCAACATTGGCGCGCAAAAGTTGGAAAGCGAAGCGTAATTATGGCACCAACAATTAATAAAGTGTGGATATTTTTCTCCAAATTAAACGACACGGATTGCCAATTGTGAAAAAAGCAATTGAAGTATTGTAAAAATACAACCAATATGCTTCAGCACTAAAAATTCAAATATATAAAACCCTAAGCTGTGTTATATGTAGCTTGTCGGTATTGTTTTCTAATAGGCACTTCGGTACCAGAGGAGCGTCTTTTTTCCAAGGCGGGTGCCACATTAACCGAAAAGAGGAACAGGTTAACAACAGAGCACCTTTTGTAAATAGTGTTTCTTAGCTCAATTTTAAATAAATAAACATAACATAATTCTTTACTGTTTTTGTTGTTATTGTTGCTTCTAAAAGGAGATCATAAAAAATAAATTAGGCGCATTCAAAAAAATCATTTGATTAATCGATTTTACCATTTTTCCGCGAATAATTGCAATAAATCTTTAAAGCACCTAAAATAAATCACATGATTAAATAATCGAACAATTATTTTTTTGCCATCACTAGTAATAACAATGGTTGAATCATTCAACTTGAATGACTACGTTTAAACAACTTCTTTGTAGCAACTTTTCAATAGCTACTTACACTAGCAACTAACTCTAGCTTAGAGCACTGCGATCGTCGCAGCGACTCGGTGGAGTTAACGCCCTGGCAACATGTTTGCGGATAATTCATACTTCAGTGTTTACAATTCAACATAGCTCCAAGTTCTATAGCTAAATAATGTTGTTTTTCTAAATAAAAAATATTAGAAATCATGAAATTTCTTCAAAAGCTCAACTTAAACAGGTGCTTTTAGAAGAATGGGCGAAAGTAGAACCCATCTATGCTGAAAAGCTCGTGAATTCAATGCCCGATCGCCTTAAAGCAGTTATTAAGAATAGAGGCTATCCAACGAAGTACTAATTTAGGAAGTAAGGCTAACTAATATAAAAATATTCAATGTTATATTAAGTATACGAAGACTTAATTGGTGTGAATTTTATGTTATTTTTTGGTTATTAGCTGATAAGTTTTGATTTAATTAGTGCAGTTGTTATTTTTTGTTTAAGTTTAATAAGTTTTATATAATAAACAAAGTTGCAAAAATTATTTTAGAAAATCCTTTTTCCACTAGAAACATACAAGATACCAATGTACGAAGACATTATTGGTCTACTGTATATGTATGTTTTTATGTTATACCTATGAACATATACATACATAGTATGTACATATGTAAATTAAATGGGGTTAATTTGATAGAATTTTTACCCGTCTTAACACCTTTAAAGTAGTTATTGGGTATCTCTTTGCTTGCAAAATGAAAAAAAATCAAAAAAATGAAGCTAACATAAATATTAATTAGGAAAGGCACACGTTTTCACATATGTATAGTTTTTTAGCCACACGTCTGGTCGGTTGGGTAAACTTTCAAGAAGTGTTTATTTCATCATTTTATTCTAGCTTTCTCTAATGTATATCTGTTGTTGTGGAACTTATAGTTATTGTTTTGGTCAGAAGTTTGCAACGCACAGAAGGAAGCATCTCCGACTATATAAAGTATATATATTTTTTATCAGCATAAATAGCCGAGCCGATATGACCATGTCCGTCTGTCTGCATCAACAGCTTCTCCTCCGAGACCATCGCTACAGAGCTGATAGGCTCCTTTTTGCTGCAAGCATTGTATATCTCGGAATCATCCCGATCGGACGACTATTTGTTTTTCAACCGAATGCCACGAAATTTAATATTTGTGAGTCAATATACTTCTTAATACTTCAACCAAGTTTGATCAGAATCGCACGACTATATCATATAGCTGCTGTAGGAACAATCGGTACAAAAAAAAATTTTGTATGAAATTTTTTTTTCTTCTCAAGCTCAAAATTTTGAATTTGTAAATTTGGTATGTATAATTTACAATAATGCTTCTGGTGAATTATATAGAGAAAATCTGCAAGGGTATACGAACTTCGCCACGGCCGAAGTTAGTCCATCTTTCTAGTTATATGTTTTACTTAGCACTAAGAGTGAAGGGTATATTAATTGCACTGACTATGTAGAAATATGAGGATACACCAGCTCTGTGGAACCTAACTTAACAGTAGTTGGCTGCTACAATTCGGCAATCCTGGCCAGAGAGCTCCTGATCTCTTATCTGTTTGAATTGCTTGGCCATGGCATCATATTGCCTACGGCCCAAACACCTTTGTATTTGTCAAAACATATCTGTCATTGCGCAGCACCTTTGTTATTCTGTAGGGACCCTTGAAAGAACGTATTCATTTCTTAGATACGCATGCGTGGGAGTTGAAGTACTTAACCATCACCAAGTCATCTGCTTTATATTTCTGAGGAGCTTTTTTTTTTAAATTACTCGTAGTTTGTTGTAACCTTGTACTTCCCCGATGTTTTTGCCTGCCTCGTTTCCGATTTTCTGCAAATCTCTACTATTATTGGTTTTATTTAATTCTTATTTTTAACCACTCATTTTTCCTCTTTGAGACACTCCAAACAAAACTTTGCTTGATATTGACTAATCGATCTTTGAAGTGTGTTGTTTAGTTCATATTCAATTAACTCTAAGACAGTATCCTAATACAACCCTTTGTCTGGATCTTTTAACTTCGCGATCATTGAACCAATGATTCTGTTTACCCTTTTCACTTGACCATTTGCTTGAGGCGAATGATCTTCGATTTTGATCTTTGGATTTTATAGTCTTTCCTGGTTACAGTCAGACAAACTTTGTGAATGCGTCTATCACCACAAATATTTGTTTAATAGACCTACTTTTATCTATTGGGCCATAGTGATCTATGTATATAATGTTAAAAGGGATTGTCTCTTTTGGAATATTGAGAAGAAATCATTCTTAGTTTTAAATGTGTTGCTTGCATGTAGCTTTCGATATAGCATCCACCATTTTATCTATTAAAATATGAAAAAATATATTTTTTCCATATTATTATTCTATTGCGCATTTTATAATCCTTAAGTTCTGTTTTTTGTAGTCTGGCAAATATGTTGTTGATTATTTCATCTCTACTTAGACAAATGGTAAAGCATTCTTCAAAATAATTAGAACCTG
Source organism: Drosophila sturtevanti (assembly GCA_018150375.1). Lineage (NCBI taxonomy): Eukaryota > Metazoa > Arthropoda > Insecta > Diptera > Drosophilidae > Drosophila > Drosophila sturtevanti. The sequence continues at coordinate 70,028 of JAECWJ010000322.1, read as the reverse complement.
TCGTGAGTATATGTGTGTTTTTACTAAGTGTATCTACGTGCTGCATACGTTTTCCAGTTCTGTGTTCTAGTGTATAGTGATAATTCTAAAGAAACAGTGCGCTTCAAGCTATCCTCAGACACAGTTCTTTCTTATTGAGTGCCAATGTGAATGCACATCAGTCTGTTACATTCTTAAACTCTAAACCGTTGTAATGAATACACTAAAGCTAGCGTTTTAAGTTCGAAACTATGATACTTGGCTTCTGTCTCTGTCGTACATTAGGAAATGTAGAAGACATGGTGAAACGTATTGTCTTTCCTTTTCTTCATAAGAATTGAACCAAAATCTAAGGCGCTGGCATCACAATGGAAATCTCTTTGGCCAGTTGGATTGGATAATGCCAGAATAGGGGCTTCTAACAGATTTCTTTTTAACATTTCAAAGCACTCAAGTTTTGCTCCTCCAAACTCAAATTTTTATACCCTTGCAGAGGGTATATTAATTTTGGTCAGAAGTTTGCAACGCACAGAAGGAAGCATCTCCGACTATATAAAGTATATATATTCTTGATCAGCATGAATAGCCGAGTCGATATGACCATGTCCGTCTGTCCGTCTGTCCGTCTGTCTGGATCAACAGCTTCTCCTCCGAGACCATAAGAGCTACAGAGCTGAAATTTTCAGCATAGGCTCCTTTTTGCTGCAGGCATTGTATATCTCGGAATCATCCCGATCGGACGACTATATCATATAGCTCCCATAGGACCGATCGGTCATGAATAAGGCTTATCCTCAATAACTCTGTTGTTTTTCAACCGAATGCCACGAAATTTGATATTTATGAGATATTTATGAGTTTCGGCACGGCCGAAGTTAGTCCATCTTTGTAGTTTATATTTCTTTATGTGATCGTTGAAAAGTCATTAACGAAACATCTGAAATAAAAGCATAATGCAAGAAAATTTTGCACCTCGCGTGTTTTCGTTGGTATCGGAAAATTTCTGAAAATTACTTGGATGCCTTTGGGATCTGGTTTAGTGCCCTCACCTGAAATAACGTACCCCAAATACCTAATTTCAGAATGAAGAAACTTGCACTTGTCTAATCTCAACCCAAGTTTGTTGGCAACGATGCGTTTAAAAACTTCGGTTAATATTTCTTTGGAAAACCGATGGAGCGTTTCGCAACCCAAAAATCATTCTTAGCCATACGTGATTTTTATGAGTATGATACTCTAGCCTTTGATTTGGGCATATGACAACTTCACATAGTGTATGCATCTTGTATACACTATACACTATAATACCGTGAGCTTGTCATTTATACAACATACTACAGCTCCTTTTTTTTAAAATAACGTCATATTAATATGAAGTTATTTATAAAATTTTTGTTTTTAATTTTATATGTTAGTATTAAAATATATATATTTATTTGTCTTTCTTTTTTTATCGGGTAAAATTTTTTTCTACCTGTTTCTGTTAATTGGTTAAGAGTTAGATAGTAATTCAAGATTTTTTTTTTTATTGTTTTTCTTTCTCTCTTTTTTTTTCATCTTATTCTCTATTATCATTATTACCTATACCTATGAACTCAAGTGGCCCTATATTACGTAGGGTATAACTTATGAACAGTTTCATTTCTTAACAAAAATTGGTCTCCTACTTCTAGTTTAAGATCTAAGGTCTTACTGTCATAATATTTTTTATTGGGTATCTTATGTTCTTCTAATAACTTACGCACGCTTTTGTAAGCTGTTCCTAATCTAAACTTAACTTCTTAAGCGTGATGATCTATGCTATTTTGAAATATGCTATTTGCTATTTTAAATATGCTATTAAATTTGCATTTGTTTGTCGTATATTAATTCATATGGACAATAATTATGTGCAATAGATGGTGTGGTGTTAAAACAGAAAACGAAATATGTTGACCCTACATCCCAATCTGTTTTATCAATTGATACGTAGGAACGAATATATTCATTGAAAGTTCTATGACTTCTTTCTATTGTTACTACGGTCTGGTGATGATGTGCTGTAGACGTTATGTTGTCTATTTTCAAATATTTGCACAAGTTATTTATAATGGAATTCTTATATTCTGTTCCCATGTCCGTAATGAACGATTGGAATGGTAACTAAATACTTTGTTAAATCGAATATTAGCGTAACTGCATATTCATTGGTGTATTTCTAATAGTTAATGGAATCTAAGTGTGTTTTGTTGTTTTAGACATAAGGCCTTTTTGACATTTATTAATGAACTCTTTGATATGACGTGTCATATTTTTCTAATAATAAATCTTTTTACTTTGGCCAAAGTTTTTGTTATGACTGTATGACCTCCTTGTATTTCATCATTATGGAATCTAAACAGTATCGCTTCTTTTTCTTTTCCAATAATTATTAAAGTCAGGCTTGAGTAGGACTCCTGTTAAAATATTCAATATTTTATTTCACATATTTTTGAAAGATTCAATTGAAAATAATTCAAAGATCTATTCGCTCGGTGCCACTTTGGGTTTGCTGATCTTTCAAGCCTTTGGAAGAACTGACCTAAGTCAAAGGTTCCATTGGTGTACTGATCATCAACATCAATTCTTGCAATAATTTTGCATTTTAATAATGCTGGGCTTAGAAGCGTTGTTATGTATTGCATAAGCAAATCTACTTGTACATTTCCTGAGCAGGAATTTTTCTGTTTAGTTTGTTGCCTGGTAGTGACTTTCAGGTCTTTATTTTGTATGTCTATTAAATTGGATATTGTTATCCGTGTTAGGGCATCTGCAACAAAATTGTCTTTTCCCTTTAAGTATTCCAGAGTAAAATCACATTACTCTAGTTATAGTCTCATGCGTGTTAATTTTGAACTTGGGTTAACCATTCAAAAAGGGTATGTTAATGGTCTGTGGTCTGTTTTCACTGTAAAGTGGATCCCATAAATTTTATTGCCAATGAATTGCTGTTAATTCTTGCTCAGTAGTGCTCTTATTGCTTGCACCGAATGCCACGAATTTTAATATTTGTGAGTTTAATATACTTCTTAATACTTCAACTAAGTTTGATCAGAATCGCACGACTATATCATATAGCTGCTGTAGGAACAATCGTTACAAAAAAAAATTTTTTATGAAAATTTTTTTTCTTCTCAAGCTCAAAATTTTGAATTTGTAAATTTGGTATGTATAATTTACAATAATGCTTCTGGTAAATTATATAGAGAAAATCTGCAAGGGTATACGAACTTCGCCACGGCCGAAGTTAGTCCACCTATCTAGTTATATGTTTTACTTAGCACTAAGAGTGAAGGGTATATTAATTGCCCTGACTATGTAGAAATATGAGGATACACCAGCTCTGTGGAACCTAACTTAATAGTAGTTGGCTGCAACAATTCGGCAATCCTGACCAGAGAGCTCCTGATCTCTTATCTGTTTGAATTGCTTGCTGGCTTCATATTGCCTACGGCCCAAACACCTTTGTATTTGTCAAAACGTATCTGCCATTGCGCAGCACCTTTTGTTATTCTGTAGGGACCCTTGAATTTACGTATTCATTTCTTAGACATGCACGCGTGGGAGTTGAAGTTCTTAACCATCACCAAATCATCTGCTTTATATTTCTAAGGTTTTTTTTTTTTTTTAAATTACTTTTTAAATTACTCGTAGTTTATTGTAACCTTGTACTTCCCCGATGTTTTTGCCTGCCTCGTTTCTGATTTTCTGCAAATCTCTACTATTATTGGTTTTATTTAATTCTAATTTTTAAGCACTTATTTTTCCTCTTTGAGACACTCCAAACAAAACTTTGCTTGGATATTGACTAATCGATCTTTGAACTCTTTGATCTTTGATCCTATTACAACCCTTTGTCTGGATAATTTAACTTACCCTTTTCACTTGACCATTTGCTTGAGGCGAATGATCTTCGATTTTGATCTTTGGATTTTATGGTCTTTCCTGGTTACAGTCAGACAAACTTTGTGAATGCGTCTATCACCACTAATATTTGTTTAATAGACCTACTTTTATCTATTGGGCCATAGTGATCTATGTATATAATGTTAAAAGAGATTGTCTCTTTTGGAATATTGAGCAGAAATCATTCTTATTTTTAAATGTGTTGCTTGCATGTAGCTTTCGATATAGCATCCACCATTTTATCTATTAAAATATGAAAAAATATATTTTTTCCATATTAATATTCTATTGCGCATTTTATAATCCTTAAGTTCTGTTTTTTGTAGTCTGGCAAATATGTTGTTGATTATTTCATCTCTACTTAGACAAATGGTAAAGCATTCTTCAAAATAATTAGAACCTGTCGTGAGTATATGTGTGTTTTTACTAAGTGTATCTACGTGCTGCATACGTTTTCCAGTTCTGTGTTCTAGTGTATAGTGATAATTCTAAAGAAACAGTGCGCTTCAAGCTATCCTCAGACACAGTTCTTTCTTATTGAGTGCCAATGTGAATGCACATCAGTCTGTTACATTCTTAAACTCTAAACCGTTGTAATGAATACACTAAAGCTAGCGTTTTAAGTTCGAAACTATGATACTTGGCTTCTGTCTCTGTCGTACATTAGGAAATGTAGAAGACATGGTGAAACGTATTGTCTTTCCTTTTCTTCATAAGAATTGAACCAAAATCTAAGGCGCTGGCATCACAATGGAAATCTCTTTGGTCAGTTGGATTGGATAATGCCAGAATAGGGGCTTCTAACAGATTTCTTTTTAACATTTCAAAGCACTCAAGTTTTGCTCCTCCAAACTCAAATTTTTATACCCTTGCAGAGGGTATATTAATTTTGGTCAGAAGTTTGCAACGCACAGAAGGAAGCATCTCCGACTATATAAAGTATATATATTCTTGATCAGCATGAATAGCCGAGTCGATATGACCATGTCCGTCTGTCCGTCTGTCCGTCTGTCTGGATCAACAGCTTCTCCTCCGAGACCATAAGAGCTACAGAGCTGAAATTTTCAGCATAGGCTCCTTTTGCTGCAGGCATTGTATATCTCGGAATCATCCCGATCGGACGACTATATCATATAGCTCCCATAGGACCGATCGGTCATGAATAAGGCTTATCCTCAATAACTCTGTTGTTTTTCAACCGAATGCCACGATATTTATGAGTTTCGGCACGGCCGAAGTTAGTCCATCTTTCTAGTTTATATTTCTTTATGTGATCGTTGAAAAGTCATTAACGAACCATCTGAAATAAAAGCATAATGCAAGAAAATTTTGCACCTCGCGTGTTTTCGTTGGTATCGGAAAATTTCTGAAAATTACTTGGATGCCTTTGGGATCTGGTTTAGTGCCCTCACCTGAAATAACGTACCCCAAATACCTAATTTCAGAATGAAGAAACTTGCACTTGTCTAATCTCAACCCAAGTTTGTTGGCAACGATGCGTTTAAAAACTTCGGTTAATATTTCTTTGGAAAACCGATGGAGCGTTTCGCAACCCAAAAATCATTCTTAGCCATACGTGATTTTTATGAGTATGATACTCTAGCCTTTGATTTGGGCATATGACAACTTCACATAGTGTATGCATCTTGTATACACTATACACTATAATACCGTGAGCTTGTCATTTATACAACATACTACAGCTCCCTTTTTTTAAAATAACGTCATATTAATATGAAGTTATTTATAAAATTTTGTTTTTAATTTTATATGTTAGTATTAAAATATATATATTTATTTGTCTTTCTTTTTTTATCGGGTAAAATTTTTTTCTACCTGTTTCTGTTAATTGGTTAAGAGTTAGATAGTAATTCAAGATTTTTTTTTTTATTGTTTTTCTTTCTCTCTTTTTTTTCATCTTATTCTCTATTATCATTATTACCTATACCTATGAACTCAAGTGGCCCTATATTACGTAGGGTATAACTTATGAACAGTTTCATTTCTTAACAAAAATTGGTCTCCTACTTCTAGTTTAAGATCTAAGGTCTTACTGTCATAATATTTTTTATTGTTTATCTTATGTTCTTCTAATAACTTACGCACGCTTTTGTAAGCTGTTCCTAATCTAAACTTAACTTCTTAAGCGTGATGATCTATGCTATTTTGAAATATGCTATTTTAAATATGCTATTAAATTTGCATTTGTTTGTCGTATATTAATTCATATGGACAATAATTATGTGCAATAGATGGTGTGGTGTTAAAACAGAAAACGAAATATGTTGACCCTACATCCCAATCTGTTTTATCAATTGATACGTAGGAACGAATATATTCATTGAAAGTTCTATGACTTCTTTCTATTGTTACTACGGTCTGGTGATGATGTGCTGTAGACGTTATGTTGTCTATTTTCAAATATTTGCACAAGTTATTTATAATGGAATTCTTATATTCTGTTCCCATGTCCGTAATGAACGATTGGAATGGTAACTAAATACTTTGTTAAATCGAATATTAGCGTAACTGCATATTCATTGGTGTATTTCTAATAGTTAATGGAATCTAAGTGTGTTTTGTTGTTTTAGACATAAGGCCTTTTTGACATTTATTAATGAACTCTTTGATATGACGTGTCATATTTTTCTAATAATAAATCTTTTTACTTTGGCCAAAGTTTTTGTTATGACTGTATGACCTCCTTGTATTTCATCATTATGGAATCTAAACAGTATCGCTTCTTTTTCTTTTTCAATAATTATTAAAGTCAGGCTTGAGTAGGACTCCTGTTAAAATATTCAATATTTTATTTCCCATATTTTTGAAAGATTCAATTGAAATTAATTCAAAGATCTATTCGCTCGGTGCCACTTTGGGTTTGCTGATCTTTCAAGCCTTTGGAAGAACTGACCTAAGTCAAAGGTTCCATTGGTGTACTGATCATCAACATCAATTCTTGCAATAATTTTGCATTTTAATAATGCTGGGCTTAGAAGCGTTGTTATGTATTGCATAAGCAAATCTACTTGTACATTTCCTGAGCAGGAATTTTTCTGTTTAATTTGTTGCCTGGTAGTGACTTTCAGGTCTTTATTTTGTATGTCTATTAAATTGGATATTGTTATCCGTGTTAGGGCATCTGCAACAAAATTGTCTTTTCCCTTTAAGTATTCCAGAGTAAAATCACATTACTCTAGTTATAGTCTCATGCGTGTTAATTTTGAACTTGGGTTAACCATTCAAAAGGGTATGTTAATGGTCTGTGGTCTGTTTTCACTGTAAAGTGGATCCCATAAATTTTATTGCCAATGAATTGCTGTTAATTCTTGCTCAGTAGTGCTCTTATTGCTTGCACCGAATGCCACGAATTTTAATATTTGTGAGTTTAATATACTTCTTAATACTTCAACTAAGTTTGATCAGAATCGCACGACTATATCATATAGCTGCTGTAGGAACAATCGTTACAAAAAAAAATTTTTTATGAAAATTTTTTTTCTTCTCAAGCTCAAAATTTTGAATTTGTAAATTTGGTATGTATAATTTACAATAATGCTTCTGGTAAATTATATAGAGAAAATCTGCAAGGGTATACGAACTTCGCCACGGCCGAAGTTAGTCCACCTATCTAGTTATATGTTTTACTTAGCACTAAGAGTGAAGGGTATATTAATTGCCCTGACTATGTAGAAATATGAGGATACACCAGCTCTGTGGAACCTAACTTAATAGTAGTTGGCTGCAACAATTCGGCAATCCTGACCAGAGAGCTCCTGATCTCTTATCTGTTTGAATTGCTTGCTGGCTTCATATTGCCTACGGCCCAAACACCTTTGTATTTGTCAAAACGTATCTGCCATTGCGCAGCACCTTTGTTATTCTGTAGGGACCCTTGAATTTACGTATTCATTTCTTAGACATGCACGCGTGGGAGTTGAAGTTCTTAACCATCACCAAATCATCTGCTTTATATTTCTAAGGTTTTTTTTTTTTAAATTACTTTTTAAATTACTCGTAGTTTATTGTAACCTTGTACTTCCCCGATGTTTTTGCCTGCCTCGTTTCTGATTTTCTGCAAATCTCTACTATTATTGGTTTTATTTAATTCTAATTTTTAAGCACTTATTTTTCCTCTTTGAGACACTCCAAACAAAACTTTGCTTGGATATTGACTAATCGATCTTTGAACTCTTTGATCTTTGATCCTATTACAACCCTTTGTCTGGATAATTTAACTTACCCTTTTCACTTGACCATTTGCTTGAGGCGAATGATCTTCGATTTTGATCTTTGGATTTTATGGTCTTTCCTGGTTACAGTCAGACAAACTTTGTGAATGCGTCTATCACCACTAATATTTGTTTAATAGACCTACTTTTATCTATTGGGCCATAGTGATCTATGTATATAATGTTAAAAGAGATTGTCTCTTTTGGAATATTGAGCAGAAATCATTCTTATTTTTAAATGTGTTGCTTGCATGTAGCTTTCGATATAGCATCCACCATTTTATCTATTAAAATATGAAAAAATATATTTTTTCCATATTAATATTCTATTGCGCATTTTATAATCCTTAAGTTCTGTTTTTTGTAGTCTGGCAAATATGTTGTTGATTATTTCATCTCTACTTAGACAAATGGTAAAGCATTCTTCAAAATAATTAGAACCTGTCGTGAGTATATGTGTGTTTTTACTAAGTGTATCTACGTGCTGCATACGTTTTCCAGTTCTGTGTTCTAGTGTATAGTGATAATTCTAAAGAAACAGTGCGCTTCAAGCTATCCTCAGACACAGTTCTTTCTTATTGAGTGCCAATGTGAATGCACATCAGTCTGTTACATTCTTAAACTCTAAACCGTTGTAATGAATACACTAAAGCTAGCGTTTTAAGTTCGAAACTATGATACTTGGCTTCTGTCTCTGTCGTACATTAGGAAATGTAGAAGATATGGTGAAATGTATTGTCTTTCCTTTTCTTCATAAGAATTGAACCAAAATCTAAGGCGCTGGCATCACAATGGAAATCAGAATAGGGGCTTCTAACAGATTTCTTTTTAACATTTCAAAGCACTCAAGTTTTGCTCCTCCAAACTCAAATTTTTTATATTTCTTTATGTGATCGTTGAAAAGTCATTAACGAACCATCTGAAATAAAAGCATAATGCAAGAAAATTTTGCACCTCGCGTGTTTTCGTTGGTATCGGAAAATTTCTGAAAATTACTTGGATGCCTTTGGGATCTGGTTTAGTGCCCTCACCTGAAATAACGTACCCCAAATACCTAATTTCAGAATGAAGAAACTTGCACTTGTCTAATCTCAACCCAAGTTTGTTGGCAACGATGCGTTTAAAAACTTCGGTTAATATTTCTTTGGAAAACCGATGGAGCGTTTCGCAACCCAAAAATCATTCTTAGCCATACGTGATTTTTATGAGTATGATACTCTAGCCTTTGATTTGGGCATATGACAACTTCACATAGTGTATGCATCTTGTATACACTATACACTATAATACCGTGAGCTTGTCATTTATACAACATACTACAGCTCCCTTTTTTTTAAAATAACGTCATATTAATATGAAGTTATTTATAAAATTTTTGTTTTTAATTTTATATGTTAGTATTAAAATATATATATTTATTTGTCTTTCTTTTTTTATCGGGTAAAATTTTTTTCTACCTGTTTCTGTTAATTGGTTAAGAGTTAGATAGTAATTCAAGATTTTTTTTTTTATTGTTTTTCTTTCTCTCTTTTTTTTCATCTTATTCTCTATTATCATTATTACCTATACCTATGAACTCAAGTGGCCCTATATTACGTAGGGTATAACTTATGAACAGTTTCATTTCTTAACAAAAATTGGCCTCCTACTTCTAGTTTAAGATCTAAGGTCTTACTGTCATAATATTTTTTATTGTTTATCTTATGTTCTTCTAATAACTTACGCACGCTTTTGTAAGCTGTTCCTAATCTAAACTTAACTTCTTAAGCGTGATGATCTATGCTATTTTGAAATATGCTATTTGCTATTTTAAATATGCTATTAAATTTGCATTTGTTTGTCGTATATTAATTCATATGGACAATAATTATGTGCAATAGATGGTGTGGTGTTAAAACAGAAAACGAAATATGTTGACCCTACATCCCAATCTGTTTTATCAATTGATACGTAGGAACGAATATATTCATTGAAAGTTCTATGACTTCTTTCTATTGTTACTACGGTCTGGTGATGATGTGCTGTAGACGTTATGTTGTCTATTTTCAAATATTTGCACAAGTTATTTATAATGGAATTCTTATATTCTGTTCCCATGTCCGTAATGAACGATTGGAATGGTAACTAAATACTTTGTTAAATCGAATATTAGCGTAACTGCATATTCATTGGTGTATTTCTAATAGTTAATGGAATCTAAGTGTGTTTTGTTGTTTTAGACATAAGGCCTTTTTGACATTTATTAATGAACTCTTTGATATGACGTGTCATATTTTTCTAATAATAAATCTTTTTACTTTGGCCAAAGTTTTTGTTATGACTGTATGACCTCCTTGTATTTCATCATTATGGAATCTAAACAGTATCGCTTCTTTTTCTTTTTCAATAATTATTAAAGTCAGGCTTGAGTAGGACTCCTGTTAAAATATTCAATATTTTATTTCCCATATTTTTGAAAGATTCAATTGAAATTAATTCAAAGATCTATTCGCTCGGTGCCACTTTGGGTTTGCTGATCTTTCAAGCCTTTTGGAAGAACTGACCTAAGTCAAAGGTTCCATTGGTGTACTGATCATCAACATCAATTCTTGCAATAATTTTGCATTTTAATAATGCTGGGCTTAGAAGCGTTGTTATGTATTGCATAAGCAAATCTACTTGTACATTTCCTGAGCAGGAATTTTTCTGTTTAGTTTGTTGCCTGGTAGTGACTTTCAGGTCTTTATTTTGTATGTCTATTAAATTGGATATTGTTATCCGTGTTAGGGCATCTGCAACAAAATTGTCTTTTCCCTTTAAGTATTCCAGAGTAAAATCACATTACTCTAGTTATAGTCTCATGCGTGTTAATTTTGAACTTGGGTTAACCATTCAAAAAGGGTATGTTAATGGTCTGTGGTCTGTTTTCACTGTAAAGTGGATCCCATAAATTTTATTGCCAATGAATTGCTGTTAATTCTTGCTCAGTAGTGCTCTTATTGCTTGCACCGAATGCCACGAATTTTAATATTTGTGAGTTTAATATACTTCTTAATACTTCAACTAAGTTTGATCAGAATCGCACGACTATATCATATAGCTGCTGTAGGAACAATCGTTACAAAAAAAAATTTTTTATGAAAATTTTTTTTCTTCTCAAGCTCAAAATTTTGAATTTGTAAATTTGGTATGTATAATTTACAATAATGCTTCTGGTAAATTATATAGAGAAAATCTGCAAGGGTATACGAACTTCGCCACGGCCGAAGTTAGTCCACCTATCTAGTTATATGTTTTACTTAGCACTAAGAGTGAAGGGTATATTAATTGCCCTGACTATGTAGAAATATGAGGATACACCAGCTCTGTGGAACCTAACTTAACAGTAGTTGGCTGCAACAATTCGGCAATCCTGACCAGAGAGCTCCTGATCTCTTATCTGTTTGAATTGCTTGCTGGCTTCATATTGCCTACGGCCCAAACACCTTTGTATTTGTCAAAACGTATCTGCCATTGCGCAGCACCTTTGTTATTCTGTAGGGACCCTTGAATTTACGTATTCATTTCTTAGACATGCACGCGTGGGAGTTGAAGTTCTTAACCATCACCAAATCATCTGCTTTATATTTCTAAGGTTTTTTTTTTTTAAATTACTTTTTAAATTACTCGTAGTTTATTGTAACCTTGTACTTCCCCGATGTTTTTGCCTGCCTCGTTTCTGATTTTCTGCAAATCTCTACTATTATTGGTTTTATTTAATTCTAATTTTTAAGCACTTATTTTTCCTCTTTGAGACACTCCAAACAAAAGTTTGCTTGGATATTGACTAATCGATCTTTGAACTCTTTGATCTTTGATCCTATTACAACCCTTTGTCTGGATAATTTAACTTACCCTTTTCACTTGACCATTTGCTTGAGGCGAGTGATCTTCGATTTTGATCTTTGGATTTTATGGACTTTCCTGGTTACAGTCAGACAAACTTTGTGAATGCGTCTATCACCACTAATATTTGTTTAATAGACCTACTTTTATCTATTGGGCCATAGTGATCTATGTATATAATGTTAAAAGAGATTGTCTCTTTTGGAATATTGAGCAGAAATCATTCTTATTTTTCACTTTTTACGGATTAAGAAATACTTTTCAAGCAGTTTTATCTATTAAAATATGAGGAAACTGATCGTGATAGTTGCACATGACATGGGGTACCATTTCTTTAAATAACATAACATAAAACAAAAGTTCTTCCATATCTTTTTTCCATATTATTATTCTATTGCGCATTTTATAATCCTTAAGTTCTGTTTTTTGTAGTCTGGCAAATTTGTTGTTGATTATTTCATCTCTACTTAGACAAATGGTAAAGCATTCTTCAAAATAATTAGAACCTGTCGTGAGTATATGTGTGTTTTTACTAAGTGTATCTACGTGCTGCATACGTTTTCCAGTTCTGTGTTCTAGTGTATAGTGATAATTCTAAAGAAACAGTGCGCTTCAAGCTATCCTCAGACACAGTTCTTTCTTATTGAGTGCCAATGTGAATGCACATCAGTCTGTTACATTCTTAAACTCTAAACCGTTGTAATGAATACACTAAAGCTAGCGTTTTAAGTTCGAAACTATGATACTTGGCTTCTGTCTCTGTCGTGCATTTGGAAATGTAGAAGACATGGTGAAATGTATTGTCTTTCCTTTTCTTCATAAGAATTGAACCAAAATCTAAGGCGCTGGCATCACAATGGAAATCTCTTTGGTCAGTTGGATTGGATAATGCCAGAATAGGGGCTTCTAACAGATTTCTTTTAACATTTCAAAGCACTCAAGTTTTGCTCCTCCAAACTCAAATTTTTTATATTTCTTTATGTGATCGTTGAAAAGTCATTAACGAACCATCTGAAATAAAAGCATAATGCAAGAAAAATTTTGCACCTCGCGTGTTTTCGTTGGTATCGGAAAATTTCTGAAAATTACTTGGATGCCTTTGGGATCTGGTTTAGTGCCCTCACCTGAAATAACGTACCCCAAATACCTAATTTCAGAATGAAGAAACTTGCACTTGTCTAATCTCAACCCAAGTTTGTTGGCAACGATGCGTTTAAAAACTTCGGTTAATATTTCTTTGGAAAACCGATGGAGCGTTTCGCAACCCAAAAATCATTCTTAGCCATACGTGATTTTTATGAGTATGATACTCTAGCCTTTGGATTTGGGCATATGACAACTTCACATAGTGTATGCATCTTGTATACACTATACACTATAATACCGTGAGCTTATCATTTATACAACATACTACAGCTCCCTTTTTTTAAAATAACGTCATATTAATATGAAGTTATTTATAAAATTTTTGTTTTTAATTTTATATGTTAGTATTAAAATATATATATTTATTTGTCTTTCTTTTTTTATCGGGTAAAATTTTTTCTACCTGTTACTGTTAATTGGTTAAGAGTTAGATAGTAATTCAAGATTTTTTTTTATTGTTTTTCTTTCTCTCCCTTTTTTTCATCTTATTCTCTATCATTATTATTATCTATACCTATGACCTCAAGTGGCCCTACCTATGACCTCAAGTGGCCCTATATTACGTAGGGTATAACTTATGAACAGTTTCATTTCTTAACAAAAATTGGTCTCCTACTTCTAGTTTAAGATCTAAAGTCTTACTGTCATAACATTTTTTATTGTTTATCTTATGTTTTTCTAATAACTTACGCACTCTTTTGTAAGCTGTTCCTAATCTAAACTTAACTTCTTAAGCGTGATGATCTATGCTATTAAATTCCTTTTGAAATATGCTATTTGCTATTTTAAATATGCTATTAAATTTGCATTTGTTTGTCGTATATTAATTCATATGGACAATAATTATGTGCAATAGATGGTGTGGTGTTAAAACAGAAAACGAAATATGTTAACCATACATCCCAATCTGGTTTATCAATTGATATGTAGGAACGAATATATTCATTGTAAGTTCTATGACTTCTTTCTATTGTTCCTACGGTCTGGTGATGATGTGCTGTAGACGTTATGTCGTCTATTTTTAAATATTTGCACAAGTCATTTATAATGAATGGAATTCTTATATTCTGTTCCCATGTCCGTAATGAACGATTGGAATGGTAACTAAATACTTTGTTAAATCGAATATTAGCGTAACTGCATATTCATTGGTGTATTTCTAATAGTTAATGGAATCTAAGTGTGTTTTGTTGTTTTAGACATAAGGCATTTTTGACATTTATTAATGAACTCTTTGATATGACGTGTCATATTTTTCTAATAATAAATCTTTTTACTTTGGCCAAAGTTTTTGTTATGACTGTATGACTTCCTTGTATTTCATCATTATGGAATCTAAAAAGTATCGCTTCTTTTTCTTTTTCAATAATTATTAAAGTCAGGCTTGAGTAGGACTCCTGTTAAAATATTCAATATTTTATTTCCCATATTTTTGAAAGATTCAATTGAAATTAATTCAAAGATCTATTCGCTCGGTGCCACTTTGGGTTTGCTGATCTTTCAAGCCTTTGGAGGTTCCATTGGTGTACTGATCATCAACATCAATTCTTGCAATAATTTTGCATTTTAATAATGCTGGGCTTAGAAGCGTTGTTATGTATTGCATAAGCAAATCTACTTGTACATTTCCTGAGCAGGAAATGCCTGGTAGTGACTTTCACGTCTTTATTTTGTATGTCTATTAAATTGGATATTGTTATCCGTGTTAGGGCATCTGCAACAAAATTGTCTTTTCCCTTTAAGTATTCCAGAGTAAAATCACATTACTCTAGTTATAGTCTCATGCGTGTTAATTTTGAACTTGGGTTAACCATTCAAAAAGGGTATGTTAATGGTCTGTGGTCTGTTTTCACTGTAAAGTGGATCCCATAAATTTTATTGCCAATGAATTGCTGTTAATTCTTGCTCAGTAGTGCTCTTATTGCTTGCACCGAATGCCACGAATTTTAATATTTGTGAGTTTAATATACTTCTTAATACTTCAACTAAGTTTGATCAGAATCGCACGACTATATCATATAGCTGCTGTAGGAACAATCGTTACAAAAAAAAAATTTTTTATGAAAATTTTTTTTCTTCTCAAGCTCAAAATTTTGAATTTGTAAATTTGGTATGTATAATTTACAATAATGCTTCTGGTAAATTATATAGAGAAAATCTGCAAGGGTATACGAACTTCGCCACGGCCGAAGTTAGTCCACCTATCTAGTTATATGTTTTACTTAGCACTAAGAGTGAAGGGTATATTAATTGCCCTGACTATGTAGAAATATGAGGATACACCAGCTCTGTGGAACCTAACTTAACAGTAGTTGGCTGCAACAATTCGGCAATCCTGACCAGAGAGCTCCTGATCTCTTATCTGTTTGAATTGCTTGCTGGCTTCATATTGCCTACGGCCCAAACACCTTTGTATTTGTCAAAACGTATCTGCCATTGCGCAGCACCTTTGTTATTCTGTAGGGACCCTTGAATTTACGTATTCATTTCTTAGACATGCACGCGTGGGAGTTGAAGTTCTTAACCATCACCAAATCATCTGCTTTATATTTCTAAGGTTTTTTTTTTTTAAATTACTTTTTAAATTACTCGTAGTTTATTGTAACCTTGTACTTCCCCGATGTTTTTGCCTGCCTCGTTTCTGATTTTCTGCAAATCTCTACTATTATTGGTTTTATTTAATTCTAATTTTTAAGCACTTATTTTTCCTCTTTGAGACACTCCAAACAAAAGTTTGCTTGGATATTGACTAATCGATCTTTGAACTCTTTGATCTTTGATCCTATTACAACCCTTTGTCTGGATAATTTAACTTACCCTTTTCACTTGACCATTTGCTTGAGGCGAATGATCTTCGATTTTGATCTTTGGATTTTATGGTCTTTCCTGGTTACAGTCAGACAAACTTTGTGAATGCGTCTATCACCACTAATATTTGTTTAATAGACCTACTTTTATCTATTGGGCCATAGTGATCTATGTATATAATGTTAAAAGAGATTGTCTCTTTTGGAATATTGAGCAGAAATCATTCTTATTTTTCACTTTTTTACGGATTAAGAAATACTTTTCAAGCAGTTTTATTCTATTAAAATTATATGAAAACTGATCGTGATAGTTGCACATGACATGGGGTACCATTTCTTTAAATAACATAACATAAAACAAAAGTTCTTCCATATCTTTTTTTCCATATTATTATTCTATTGCGCATTTTATAATCCTTAAGTTCTGTTTTTTGTAGTCTGGCAAATTTGTTGTTGATTATTTCATCTCTACTTAGACAAATGGTAAAGCATTCTTCAAAATAATTAGAACCTGTCGTGAGTATATGTGTGTTTTTACTAAGTGTATCTACGTGCTGCATACGTTTTCCAGTTCTGTGTTCTAGTGTATAGTGATAATTCTAAAGAAACAGTGCGCTTCAAGCTATCCTCAGACACAGTTCTTTCTTATTGAGTGCCAATGTGAATGCACATCAGTCTGTTACATTCTTAAACTCTAAACCGTTGTAATGAATACACTAAAGCTAGCGTTTTAAGTTCGAAACTATGATACTTGGCTTCTGTCTCTGTCGTGCATTTGGAAATGTAGAAGACATGGTGAAATGTATTGTCTTTCCTTTTCTTCATAAGAATTGAACCAAAATCTAAGGCGCTGGCATCACAATGGAAATCTCTTTGGTCAGTTGGATTGGATAATGCCAGAATAGGGGCTTCTAACAGATTTCTTTTTAACATTTCAAAGCACTCAAGTTTTGCTCCTCCAAACTCAAACTCAAATTTTTATATTTCTTTATGTGATCGTTGAAAAGTCATTAACGAACCATCTGAAATAAAAGCATAATGCAAGAAAATTTTGCACCTCGCGTGTTTTCGTTGGTATCGGAAAATTTCTGAAAATTACTTGGATGCCTTTGGGATCTGGTTTAGTGCCCTCACCTGAAATAACGTACCCCAAATACCTAATTTCAGAATGAAGAAACTTGCACTTGTCTAATCTCAACCCAAGTTTGTTGGCAACGATGCGTTTAAAAACTTCGGTTAATATTTCTTTGGAAAACCGATGGAGCGTTTCGCAACCCAAAAATCATTCTTAGCCATACGTGATTTTTATGAGTATGATACTCTAGCCTTTGATTTGGGCATATGACAACTTCACATAGTGTATGCATCTTGTATACACTATACACTATAATACCGTGAGCTTATCATTTATACAACATACTACAGCTCCCTTTTTTTTAAAATAACGTCATATTAATATGAAGTTACTTATAACATTTTTGTTTTTAATTTTATATGTTAGTATTAAAATATATATATTTATTTGTCTTTCTTTTTTTATCGGGTAAAATTTTTTTCTACCTGTTACTGTTAATTGGTTAAGAGTTAGATAGTAATTCAAGATTTTTTTTTTTATTGTTTTTCTTTCTCTCTTTTTTTTCATCTTATTCTCTATCATTATTATTATCTATACCTATGACCTCAAGTGGCCCTACCTATGACCTCAAGTGGCCCTATATTACGTAGGGTATAACTTATGAACAGTTTCATTTCTTAACAAAAATTGGTCTCCTACTTCTAGTTTAAGATCTAAAGTCTTACTGTCATAACATTTTTTATTGTTTATCTTATGTTTTTCTAATAACTTACGCACTCTTTTGTAAGCTGTTCCTAATCTAAACTTAACTTCTTAAGCGTGATGATCTATGCTATTAAATTGCTTTTGAAATATGCTATTTGCTATTTTAAATATGCTATTAAATTTGCATTTGTTTGTCGTATATTAATTCATATGGACAATAATTATGTGCAATAGATGGTGTGGTGTTAAAACAGAAAACGAAATATGTTAACCATACATCCCAATCTGGTTTATCAATTGATATGTAGGAACGAATATATTCATTGTAAGTTCTATGACTTCTTTCTATTGTTCCTACGGTCTGGTGATGATGTGCTGTAGACGTTATGTCGTCTATTTTTAAATATTTGCACAAGTCATTTATAATGAATGGAATTCTTATATTCTGTTCCCATGTCCGTAATGAACGATTGGAATGGTAACTAAATACTTTGTTAAATCGAATATTAGCGTAACTGCATATTCATTGGTGTATTTCTAATAGTTAATGGAATCTAAGTGTGTTTTGTTGTTTTAGACATAAGGCATTTTTGACATTTATTAATGAACTCTTTGATATGACGTGTCATATTTTTCTAATAATAAATCTTTTACTTTGGCCAAAGTTTTTGTTATGACTGTATGACCTCCTTGTATTTCATCATTATAGAATCTAAACAGTATCGCTTCTTTTTCTTTTTCAATAATTATTAAAGTCAGGCTTGAGTAGGACTCCTGTTAAAATATTCAATATTTTATTTCCCATATTTTTGAAAGATTCAATTGAAATTAATTCAAAGATCTATTCGCTCGGTGCCACTTTGGGTTTGCTGATCTTTCAAGCCTTTGGAGGTTCCATTGGTGTACTGATCATCAACATCAATTCTTGCAATAATTTTGCATTTTAATAATGCTGGGCTTAGAAGCGTTGTTATGTATTGCATAAGCAAATCTACTTGTACATTTCCTGAGCAGGAAATGCCTGGTAGTGACTTTCACGTCTTTATTTTGTATGTCTATTAAATTGGATATTGTTATCCGTGTTAGGGCATCTGCAACAAAATTGTCTTTTCCCCTTAAGTATTCCACAGTAAAATCACATTACTCTAGTTATAGTCTCATGCGTGTTAATTTTGAACTTGGGTTAACCATTCAAAAAGGGTATGTTAATGGTCTGTGGTCTGTTTTCACTGTAAAGTGGTTTCCATAAATTTTATTGCCAATGAATTGCTGTTAATTCTTGCTCAGTAGTGCTCTTATTGCTTGCACCGAATTCCACGAATTTTAATATTTGTGAGTTTAATATACTTCTTAATACTTCAACCAAGTTTGATCAGAATCGCACGACTATATCATATAGCTGCTGTAGGAACAATCGTTACAAAAAAAAAATTTTTTATGAAAATTTTTTTTCTTCTCAAGCTCAAAATTTTGAATTTGTAAATTTGGTATGTATAATTTACAATAATGCTTCTGGTAAATTATATAGAGAAAATCTGCAAGGGTATACGAACTTCGCCACGGCCGAAGTTAGTCCTCCTATCTAGTTATATGTTTTACTTAGCACTAAGGGTGAAGGGTATATTAATTGCCTGACTATGTAGAAATATGAGGATACACCAGCTCTGTGGAACCTAACTTAACAGTAGTTGGCTGCTACAATTCGGCAATCCTGACCAGAGAGCTCCTGATCTCTTATCTGTTTGAATTGCCTGCTGGTTTCATATTGCCTACGGCCCAAATACCTTTGTATTTGTCAAAACGTATCTGCCATTGCGCAGCACCTTTGTTATTCTGTAGGGACCCTTGAATTTACGTATTCATTTCTTAGACATGCACGCGTGGGAGTTGAAGTTCTTAACCATCACCAAATCATCTGCTTTATATTTCTGAGGAGCTTTTTTTTTTAAATTACTCGTAGTTTGTTGTAACCTTGTACTTCCCCGATGTTTTTGCCTGCCTCGTTTCTGATTTTCTGCAAATCTCTACTATTATTGGTTTTATTTAATTCTAATTTTTAAGCACTTATTTTTCCTCTTTGAGACACTCCAAACAAAAGTTTGCTTGGATATTGACTAATCGATCTTTGAACTCTTTGATCTTTGATCCTATTACAACCCTTTGTCTGGATAATTTAACTTCGCGATCATTGGACCAATGCTTCTGTTTACCCTTTTCACTTGACCATTTGCTTGAGGCGAATGATCTTCGATTTTGATCTTTGGATTTTATGGTCTTTCCTGGTTACAGTCAGACAAACTTTGTGAATGCGTCTATCACCACTAATATTTGTTTAATAGACCTACTTTTATCTATTGGGCCATAGTGATCTATGTATATAATGTTAAAAGGGATTGTCTCTTTTGGAATATTGAGAAGAAATCATTCTTATTTTTCACTTTTTTCGGATTAAGAAATACTTTTCAAGCAGTTTTAAATGTGTTGCTTGCATGTAGCTTTCGATATAGCATCCACCATTTTATCTATTAAAATATGAGGTAACTGATCGTGATAGTTGCACATGACATGGGCTACCATTTCTTTAGGTACATACAACAAAAGTTCTTCCATATATTTTTTCCATATTATTATTCCATTGCGCATTTTATAATCCTTAAGTTCTGTTTTTTATAGTCTGGCAAGTATGTTGTTGATTATTTCATCTCTACTTCGACAAATGGTAAAGTTTTCTTCAAAATAATTAGCACCTATCGTGAGTATATGTGTGTTTTTACTAAGTGTATCTACGTGCTGCATACGTTTTCCAGTTCTGTGTTCTTGTGTATAGTGATAATTCTGAAGAAATAGTGCGCATCAACTATCCTCAGACAGAGTTCTTTCTTATTGAGTGCCAATGTGAATGCACATCAGTCTGTTACATTCTTACACTCTATTCCTTGAAGCTATATTCTAAACCGTTGTAATGAATACACTAAAGCTAGCGTTTTAAGTTCGAAACTATGATACTTGGCTTCCGTCTCTGTCGTACATTAGGAAATGTAGAAGACATGGTGAAATGTATTGTCTTTCCTTTTCTTCATAAGAATTGAACCAAAATCTAAGGCGCTGGCATCACAATGGAAATCTCTTTGGTCAGTTGGATTGGATAATGCCAGAATAGGGGCTTCTAACAGATTTCTTTTTAACATTTCAAAGCACTCAAGTTTTGCTCCTCCAAACTCAAATTTTTATACCCTTGCAGAGGGTATATTAATTTTGGTCAGAAGTTTGCAACGCACAGAAGGAAGCATCTCCGACTATATAAAGTATATATATTCTTGATCAGCATGAATAGCCGAGTCGATATGACCATGTCCGTCTGTCCGTCTGTCTGGATCAACAGCTTCTTCTCCGAGACCATAAGAGCTACATAGATTTTCAGCATAGGCTCCTTTTTGCTGCAAGCATTGTATATCTCGGAATCATCCCGATCGGACGACTATATCATATAGCTCCCATAGGACCGATCGGTCATGAATAAGGCTTATCCTCAATAACTCTGTTGTTTTTCAACCGAATGCCAGTCTGTCCGACTGTCCGTCTGTCTGGATCAACAGCTTCTCCTCCGAGACCATAAGAGCTACAGAGCTGAAATTTTCAGCATAGGCTCCTTTTTGCTGCAGGCATATCTCGGAATCAGCCCGATCGGACGACTATATCATATAGCTCCCATAGGAACGATCGGTCATGAATAAGGCTTATCCTCAATAACTCTGTTGTTTTTTAACCGAATGCCACGAAATTTGATATTTATGAGTTTAATATGTTTGTTGATACTTCAACCAAGTTTGATCAGAATCGGACGACTATATCATATAGCTCCCATAGGAACGATCGGTCATAAATAAGGTTTATCCTCAATAACTGTTGTTTTTCAACCGAATGCCACGAAATTTGATATTTGTCAGTTTAATATGCTTCTTGATACTTCAACCAAGTTTGATCAGAATCGGACGACTATATCATATAGCTCCCATAGGACCGTTCGGTCATGAATAAGGCTTATCCTCAATAACTCTGTTGTTTTTCAACCGAATGCCACGAAATTTGATATTTGTCAGTTTAATATGCTTCTTGATACTTCGACCAAGTTTGATCAGAATCGGACGACTATATCATATAGCTCCCATAGGACCGTTCGGTCATGAATAAGGCTTATCCTCAATAACTCTGTTGTTTTTCAACCGAATGCCACGAAATTTGATATTTGTGAGTTTAATAAACTTTTTAATACTTCAATCAAGTTTTATCAGAATCGGTTGGCTATATCATATAGCTGCTATAGGAACAATCCGTACAAAAAAAAATTTTGTATGAAAAATTTTTTTCCTCAAGCTGAAAATTTTGAATTTGTAAATTTGGTATGTTTAATTTACAATAATGCTTCTGATGAATTATATAGAGAAAATCTGCAAAGATATACGAACTTCGGCACGGCCGAAGTTAGTCCATCTTTCTAGTTTAACAAAAATTGGTCTCCTACTTCTAGTTTAAGATCTAAGGTCTTACTGTCATAATATTTTTTATTGTTTATCTTATGTTCTTCTTATAACTTACGCACTCTTTTGTAAGCTGTTCCTAATCTAAACTTAACTTCTTAAGCGTGATAATCTATGCTATTAAATTGCTTTTGAAATATGCTATTTGCTATTTTAAATATGCTATTAAATTTGCATTTGTTTGTCGTATATTAATTCATATGGACAATAATTATGTGCAATAGATGGTGTGGTGTTAAAACAGAAAACGAAATATGTTAACCATACATCCCAATCTGTTTTATCAATTGATATGTAGGAACGAATATATTCATTGAAAGGTCTATGACTTCTTTCTATTGTTCCTATGGTCTGGTGATGATGTGCTGTAGACGTTATGTCGTCTATTTTTAAATATTTGCACAAGTCATTTATAATGGAATTCTTATATTCTGTTCCCATGTCCGTAATGAACGATTGGAATGGTAACTAAATACTTTGTTAAATCGAATATTAGCGTAACTGCATAATCATTGGTGTATTTCTAATAGTTAATTGAATCTAAGTGTGTTTTGTTGTTATAGACATAAGGCATTTTTGACATTTATTAATGAACTCTTTGATATGACGTGTCACTAAATCTTTTTACTTTGGCCAAAGTTTTTGTTATGCCTGTATGACCTCCTTGTATTTCATCATTATGGAATCTAAACAGTATCACTTCTTTTTCTTTTTGAATAATTATTAAAGTCAGGCTTGAGTAGGACTCCTGTTAAAATATTCAATATTTTATTGCCCATATTTTTGAAAGATTCAATTGAAATTAATTCAAAGATCTATTCGCTCGGTGCCACTTTGGGTTTGCTGATCTTTCAAGCCTTTGGAAGAACTGACCTAAGTCAAAGGTTCCATTGGTGTACTGATCATTAACATCAATCCTTGCAATAATTTTGCATTTTAATAATGCTGGGCTCAGAAGCATTGTTAAGTGTTTGCATAGGCAAATTTACTTGTACATTTCCTGGGCAGGAATTTTTCTGTTTAGTTTGTTGCCTGGTAGTGACTTTCAGGTCTTTATTTTGTATGTCTATTAAATCGGATATTGTTATCCGTGTTAGGGCATCTGCAACAAAATTGTCTTTTCCAATAATAATGTCACATTACTCTAGTTCTAGTCTCATGCGTGTTAATTTTGAACTTGGGTTAACCATTCAAAAAGGGTATGTTAATGGTCTATGGTCTGTTTTCACTGTAAAGTGGTTCCCATAAATTTTATTGCCAATGAATTGCTGTTAATTCTTGCTCAGTAGTGCTCTTATTGCTCGCACGTTTCGTCAGCGCTATTGATGCATATGCAATCGGAAGTTGGAGTCCATTTTGGTTTTGAGTTTAAGCCACTCCACATGCTTGCTTCTGTGCTTGCATCTGTGATTATACCAAATTCTTTACTAAAATCTGGATATTGTAATAGAGTTGGTTCTATTAGCTTATCCTTAAGATATTGGAATGCTTTTTGGCATTCATCTGTTATGTGCCGCGATTGGTCGGCGAAGTTTTTTATAAAACGTCTATAGTTATTGCAGAATGCAATACCACGTCTCGCACTGTCCGCATCATATTTCTTGTCATCTGGTAAGATTCCTTTATCCGTGCATTTGTGACCAAGAAATGTCACCTCATGCAAGAAAACCAAACATTTTCGCAACTTAAATTTATATTTTCTACATAGTTCAAAAACGTCTTTTAAGTTTTTAATCATCTGTTTTTCTGAACATCCAACAACGATTAAATCGTCCATATAGAAGAATGCTTGTGAAGGTTCTAGACCTGAAACGCAACAGTCATCATTCTCTGAAATGAGTATGGTACTATTTTCAGTCCAAATGATAATCGTGTGAAACGCTATAAGCCATTGCTCGTTGAAAAGGACGTTATATTTCTTGAACTTTCTTCTAGTTCAATTTGATGAAATCCTGATATTAAATCAAGACATGAAAAATATTTTGCTCGGCCCAATTGATCTAGAATATCATCAATTCTGGGGAGAGTAAATTTGTCAGATAAGAGCTTCTTATTAATTTGTCGATTGTCAATAACTAATCGCCATTTCTTTTCTTCTAACCCCGGACGGGATTTCTTTGGTACTAAGAGAAGTGGGCTATTATAATCAGACACAGGGTTCGATTATATATATATTTTTTCTACATGACTATGAGGACTTTTGTAGTTTTTTATGTATACGGGTTCATTATCTTTCAATCTCAATGTTTGTTTCTAAAAGTTATTTGTTGTGATTGATTCGGGTAGTAGTCCGAATACATCACTATATTTGGTGCACAATTCTGTTAATTGAGTTTTAAATTGTATTGGAATATTTTTCTTTAAGTGGCTAGAACTTTTTCATTTCTATTGTGTTGGTTGTTTTGAACTACATCATAGTTGGAAAGTGATTCATATTTGATATTATTTGTATTATTAGTTGTATTTAGTAATCGGACAAATGTACGTCTTTTGAAATTACTTTTATTTATCTTATTGCTTCAGATCTTGCTGGTAGAATCATGGAGTTATTACCAGAACTATATGTTATTGTAACATAAATTAGATAGATAGATTTTTAGGTCGAAGTATGAACCAGTCCTCTGTTGGTTTGAAATCTAGTGGACAATTTTTTTATAAAATCAATGTCTATAATTCCATCACAAGGTATTGCGAAGTTCGCATTTACTACATATATTAAATTCATGTGGAATTATGTATTGTTTGAATTGAAGATCTACTTGAGTAGTGCTTTGGGACTTTATTACCCCTTGGTATATTTATAGTTTTATGTTCAGAATTTCTATCAAAATGATCGGAATTAATTTTTAGAATTCAAATGTCTGCACTTGTGTCGGTTAAAAATGTTACATTTGTTTTGGTTTCATTATTCATAAACTTTACAAAGAACAAAGACAATAAAATTGAAATTTATTGACGGTATTTTGTTTACTTTTGGTTTGAGCTTAAAGGGTTATGAAATTTTTCCGAATCATCTTGGATCATTCTCACATTACTGTTTTGGTTTTGGTTATAGACATTGCTGCCTTTAGAATTTCCTCTATTTTGAATTTGGCGTCTATAACCTCCGCGATTATTATCTTGGCCTCTATTATTGTAAGTGCCTGCTGTCTGCCTAAAATGTAGGTCAGAGTTAGCTTGGCCAGTTGCCTCTGTGCAACTGTTGACAAATTTGGATAAAGCTACATTCATTTTGCTGAATGTGCCTGCCTGCATGATAAGTTTTACCTTATCAATTGAGCAATTCTGAGTCATGGATTTTACAGCCAATGCTGTGTTGTATCTGTTTGCTAAATCTGGAGAACAGACATCACTTATGTAGGCTCCTCCTAGAGACAATAAGATTGAAATTTATTGACGGTATTTTGTTTACTTTTGGTTTGAGCTTAAAGGGTTATGAAATTTTTCCGAATCATCTTGGATCATTCTCACATTACTGTTTTGGTTTTGGTTATAGACATTGCTGCCTTTAGAATTTCCTCTATTTTGAATTTGGCGTCTATAACCTCCGCGATTATTATCTTGGCCTCTATTATTGTAAGTGCCTGCTGTCTGCCTAAAATATAGGTCAGAGTTAGCTTGGCCAGTTGCCTCTGTGCAACTGTTGACAAATTTGGATAAAGCAACATTCATTTTGCTGAATGTGCCTGCCTGCATGATAAGTTTTACCTTATCAATTGAGCAATTCTGAGTCATGGATTTTACAGCCAATGCTGTGTTGTATCTGTTTGCTAAATCTGGAGAACAGACATCACTTATGTAGGCTCCTCCTAGAGACTTTGTAAGGTTTTCCACCTCATGAGTGTACTGGTTAGCTGATTTGTTCTTTTCTTTAAAATTAAGAAGATTGGCAGGAATAACTTTTACTGACTCTCCTTTTACAGACTTGCTCAATTGTGTAATTACTGCAATAATGGTCTGTTCATGACCTTTTAATTTGGTCATTATCAGGCTGTTCGCTCATGTGTGCCTTTTAGTGAGTTAATTAGATGCAATGCATCTATGAAGCCTTGTAGATTTTCAGCCTTGCCATCAAATTCTGGTATCAGAGATGAGGTTAATTAAGAAAATCTACTACTGTTTGTGCCATCATTGAATTCCAATGAAATTTCTTTGTTTTTATATTTCAAATTAAATAGTATTTTTCTTATTGTTGGAATACCACTATTCCACTTACAAAAATAACACTTTAGAACACTAAATGAAGTACTTTAAGTGACATGAAGTTTGGTCACACTTAACATTTTTCTTTCTCTTTAATCTGTTTTTGTAAGCGAATAGGACGTGGTTGCTGGTGTTGCCAAAGTTAAAGTTATAGTGCTAAATATAACTTATATAAAAGATAAAATCGGTGTTTCATTTTCTATTCAGCTTTAAATAGGTTATGGACCCAGTCCATGCCTAGTAAATACATATAAATAAACAATTTTTGATTAGCTCTGAAATTTAATATAATTGTGAAATTCGATTCCACGTGCAAGTTTTTTTTTTGTTGTTTTCTTTTTTTCTTCCTTATTCGTAGCTGCGTGTGTGTGTGTGTAAAACGAAAAAAAATTAAAAGAATGGAAAAGGCAAAGCGCAATATAAAGCCTTTTGACGGTGAAAAATATTCTATCTGGAAGTTTCGGATGAGGGCATTATTTGCAGAATTAGATGTATTGAAAGTGATTGATCAAGTGATGCCCAACGAAGTCGATGACTCTTGGGAAAAGGAAGAGCGATGTGCTAAAAGTACGCTCATAGAGCACTTAAGTGATTCGTTTCTTAATTTTGCGGCAAGCGACAAAACGACGCGTCAAATTTTTGACAGCTTAGACGCTATTTATGAGCGCAAAAGTTTGGCATCGCAATTGGCGTTGCGCAAACGTTTACTCTCGCTGAAGCTGTCAAGTGAGATG
The DNA here is from genome assembly GCA_018150375.1 of Drosophila sturtevanti. Classification (NCBI taxonomy): domain Eukaryota; kingdom Metazoa; phylum Arthropoda; class Insecta; order Diptera; family Drosophilidae; genus Drosophila; species Drosophila sturtevanti. Next base: position 42,821 of record JAECWJ010000322.1, on the reverse strand, counting down.
CCACTGCTGACCTTCTTCAACATTTTTATCACATGCCGGTGCAAAATTAGAAGAAATGGATAAGGTGTCGCATTTGTTGCTTACGTTGCCGTCATCTTACAATGGAGTGATCACAGCTATAGAAACTCTATCAGAGGATAACCTTACATTAGCTTTTGTGAAAAATAGGTTATTAGATCACGAAGTTAAACTCAATAACGACAATAATGATACGAGTAAGAAGGTGATGAAAGCAGTTGTGCAAAATAAAAGCAACAACAACAAGTACACACGCACACAAGTCAATTTTAAAAATAGGGTGAACAAACCAAATAAATATTTCAAGGGCAAGCAGGGAAATAGTTTCAAGTGTCATTATTGTGGAAAGCAAGGTCATATAAAGAAAGATTGTTATGCATTTAAAAGAATTTCAAAAGAAAAAAATAAGGAAAATAATCAAGCGCAATTGGCAACATCACAATCCGGCTTTGCATTCATGTTTAAAAAAGTGAAAACAAATTTAAATAAAAATGAATTCATATTGGATTCTGGAGCGAGTGACCATTTAATAAATGATGAGTCAATGTATTCCGATTCCGTAAAGTTGGAGCCACCTCTAAAAATCGCTGTGGCTAAACAAAGGTATATATGCCACCAAGCGTGGTATTGTGTGGCTGCAAAATGGCTTCGAAATTACACTGGAGGATGTCTTGTACTGCAGGGAAGCTGCAAATAATTTGGTGTCAGTAAAGAGACTTCAAGAAGCTGGAATGTCAGTGATGTTTGACACTGATGGAGTTTCCATAAGCAAAAACGGAATACTGCTGGTGAAAAACTCAGGTATGTTGAATAATATTCCAGTGCTTAAGCTTCGCGCATATACTTTAAATGCGAAAAATAAAAATAAATATAAATTGTGGCATGAGATGCTTGGGCACATTAGCAATGGCAAATTACTTGAAATAAAAAGAAATAATATGTTCAATGATAATAGCGTTCTTAATGATTTAGAGTTGTCCGATGATATTTGTGAGCCCTGTATAAATGGAAAACAAAATAGACTACCATTTAACAGATTCAAAGACAAAAGCCATATTAAAAGACCATTATTCGTAGTGCATTCAGATGTATGTGGACCAATTACTCCAGTTACTCTGAATGATAAAAACTACTACGTAATCTTCGTAGATCAGTTTACACATTATTGTATTACTTATTTGATCAAATATAAGTCAGAAGTATTTAATATGTTTAAAGATTTTGTAGCGAAGAGTGAAGCGCATTTTAATCTGAAAATAGTTAACTTATATATTGACAATGGTAGGGAGTACCTGTCAAATGAGATGCGTGTTTTTTGTGTAGAAAAAGGGATATCCTATCATTTAACTGTACCACATACACCACAACAGAACGGTGTATCTGAACGAATGATAAGATCTATTACTGAAAAAGCTCGGGCTATGATAAATGGTGCAAGATTAGAAAAGCATTTTTGGGGTGAAGCTGTTTTAACAGCAACGTATCTTATTAACAGAATTCCAAGTAGGGCTCTCGATGAAAGTAGAATTACGCCATATGAGAAGTGGCACAGCAGAAAACCCAATCTGAGTCATTTGAGAGTGTTTGGCTCAACTGTGTATGTACACAATAAAAATAAGAATGGAAAATTCGATGAAAAATCATTTAAGAGTATCCTTGTGGGATATGAGCCAAATGGATACAAATTGTGGGATGCTGTCAATGAAAAGTTCATCGTTGCACGAGATGTTGTCGTTGATGAAACTAATATGGTTAATTCAAGGGTTGTCAACTATGAAACAGATTTTCTTAAAGAAACTAATAAAAGTGGTGATGAATATTTTCCGAATGAAAGTAAGAAAAGAAATTACCTTGATGTCCTGAATGAAAGTAAGGTGTGTGATAAAACTGAAATCCTGAAAGATAGTAAGGAATCTGATCACATAAATATTCCGAACGAAAGTAGGAAGAGAATTAAATCTGTTGTCCTGAATGAAAGTAAGGAAGCCTGTTTCCCGAATGAGAGTACGGCACATGAAACAATCGAAGCAATAACCAGAAAAAGTGAAAGATTAAAAGGCAAACCACAAATATCATATAATGAAGACGATTGTCATATAAATATGTTTATATTAAATGCTCACACTGTTTTTAATGATGTTCCAAATACATTTGAAGAGATAAAACATTGAAATGACAAACATCTTTGGGAAGAAGCCATAAAAATTGAGTTAAATGCTCACGAAATAAATAATACATGGACCATGACGGAAAGGCCAAAGAACAAAAACATTGTCGATAGCAGATGGGTATTTTCCATTAAGTATGATGAACTTGGAAATCCTTTGAAATATAAGGCTAGACTTGTCGCACGAGGGTTTACCCAAAGATATCAGAAAGATTATGACGAAACATTTGCTCCTGTTGCTAGAATTTCTAGCTTTCGGTTCATTTTATCTTTAGCTGTGCAATATAATTTGTATGTTCATCAAATGGATGTGAAAACAGCTTTCTTGAATGGAAAGCTAAATGAGGACATATATATGCAACTTCCTCAAGGTGCATCAAGCAATGGTCATAATATTTGTAAATTGAATAAGGTAATTTAAGGACTCAAACAAGCAGCAAGATGCTGGCAGCAAAAACCCATAAAAATTTATGAAGATAATCAGGGATGTATCTCTATAGCCAATAACCCCTCATGTCACAAAAGAGCTAAGCATATAGACATTAAATATCATTTTGCTAGAGAGCAAGTGGGAAATAATACCATTTTTCTTGAGTATATTCCTACAGAGAACCAAGTTGCTGATATCTTTACAAAGCCGCTACCAGTCGGAAAATTTGTAGAACTCCGAAAGAAATTGGGACTCTTGGAAGACGACTAAACAAATCAACTGTTTCTCGATGGCAAAGAATTTTTTTTTTTTTTTTTTTTTTTGTTTATTTAATTTGCAAACTTTTGAGTTGTTAAACATTATGTTAATGAATTTTTTAATTTAATTTGTAAACTATTTTTTCAGTTGATCCGATACTGGTTTTTCTGGGTTTTCCCTGTATCCTTAGAGTAAATGCTGGATCACATAAGACTTCCCAGATGGCACACCAACCACAGCAATTAGTAGATAAATTTTTGAATTAATATGTATTAAAATTATGTTTATTTAGTAATGTAATTTTTGTGGGGCCCTGTTGGAATACCCCTATTCCACTTACAAAAATTACACTTTAGAACACTAAATGAAGTACTTTAAGTGACATGAAGTTTGGTCACACTTAACAATTTTCTTTCTCTTTAATCTGTTTTTGTAAGCGAATAAGACGTGGTTGCTGGTGTTGCCAAAGTTAAAGTTATAGTGCTAAATATAACTTATATAAAAGATAAAATCGGTGTTTCATTTTCTATTCAGTTTTAAATAATCGTTGTATAAAAGTAGTGGTATTTATACTTTATTTTTTATCTAAGTCGTTCGTCTTGCTAAAACATTTTTTTTTTTGAACAAAAGGTTGGTAATCAATATTACGACCATTATTATTAGTAAGGTTGTTATTATCGTTAGGCCTTGAGTCTCTACTTCAACCTTATTAATGACATTTGCAGTGGAGTCCACTGTTTTGGTATCTACTAAGCACAGTGTTGGGGTTGGGGTATATATTATATATTTAATATTTTTTAACGACTCTAGATTTTCAAAGTGTTTACTAATTTTATTGTCATTCATTCATGTATGAATGTGTTTTTTTTTCGAAATGAAGTTTTTAGTGTAGTTATTGATCTTTTGTTTTTTGAGAATTAATGTAATAATGAGAAAAAAATTATTTTTTTTTTCAACAGATTATCTTGATTCAGTGAACCTCAGCATTCGTGGTGAGGAAATTTGAGTCAGAAATGACTCTCAGGGCTTTATTTTGAAATCGCTGGATGATTTTGCGACTTGACATACTGCCCCATATAGGTATACCGTAAGTCCATATCGGCTTTAGAATTGTCTTGTAAATTAGGACCTTTAAGCACAGCCTCAGGGTGGAACGTTTTTCTAGTAGCCAGTAGTACTTCTTCAATTTGTAGTCAAGAATATTTCTTTTCTCCACTAAATGAGGCTTCCTGGTAAGTCTCCTGTCCAGTGTTAGGCCCAGATATTCGGTGGCAGTCATCTCAGGAATGTTTGTGTTTTCCAAATGAACATGCGAACAAGTCGTCGGCGTAGGTGGCAGCTAGCAGGCGGAAGTTTCGTGTAATAAAAAGTCAATTGCATTTATTCTAAAGCGAGCATACATTCGTCTCCGCATTTCACATAAAAGCTTTAATAAATTCATAGTAAGGGGCTGGGAATAGCTTCTTCAGTTTCCATAGCAATCCAGTATGCCACACTCTGTCAAACGCCTGTTTGACATCCAGAAATGCCGCTGTGCACTACTTTTTATCTTCAAAAGCTTCCAGAATTTTGTTGGTTATCCTATGGCATTGTTCTGGGGTGCCATGCATCTCCTTAAAGCCAAACCTCCTCCATTATTAGTCGGATGCTACGTAGAAGTAGTCTCTCAACTACTTTAGAGTACCGCCAAGAGACTTATCGGACGATATGAGGCGAGATTGGCTGTAGGTTTCCCAGGTTTTTGGATAAGAATTATTTCGGCGCACTTCCATTGGATTAGGAAGTGTCCTAGCAGGAAGCATGAACTTATTATTTTGAGGAGAAGCTGGATTCCTTCTGTTGGTAGTGCCTTGATTGATGGCTCATCTATTCCATCGTAGGCCGGCGACTTGGATGCCTTCATTTTCTTAATTTCGGCCATCAGCTCATCCATTTCAACTAAGTGGATTGGGAGGGTAGTTGTGGAACACTCAAGAGTTCATCAGTATATTCGGCTTCAGCCTGGGCGCATTTGTTGAATGGGGTGAATGCCTCAGATAGGTATTTGGCGAAGGCGGCTGCCCTTTCGCTGTCCAAACGACACCAAGTACTGTCTTTCCTTCTGACGGGCTCCATCCTTTTTGTTGGCCTCTTGATGCCTTTTGTGAGACGCCATAAATTGTAATGCTGATCTCCAGATTCAACATTTTCCAAAAAGCTCTCAAGGGACTGCTTTCGACGGTTATAAATCAGCTCTTTGAATGCTTTGGCCGCTCTGTTGAGTGCCGTCTTATCTCTAGGATTCCGGGAGCCCTGCCAGACTCGTCTAAGACGTCTCTTTTCCATCACCATACATCTAATTTCTGGAGACAATAGATACACGTCACAGTGGGGAACCTTCTTGGAGGAGGGTTTGGGTGGTGGTGTTGCCTGAGACACTGCATTGTGGATTGCGACATTAACTCGTTCCACAGCGCTATCCAGGTCATCTCCCTTAGTGATCGCAATCGTTGGATCCAATGTTCTCCGCAGACAATATTGGTAGCATTGGACGTTGGTGTTCCTTTTAAAAAGCTTGCCTCGCGGTGATTTGGTGGTGACTGGCATATTAATTAATAGCCTGACTGCACAATGGTCAGAACATAGGTCGAGGTCATTGGAGATTCCAATCCTGCGCCTGTCGATCCCTTTGGTTATAGCTATATCCAAAACGTCTGGAATTTTATTTGCATCTGTAGGCCAGTACGTGGGTTGACCTGAAGAATGACAATCAAGGCCGCTGTCAATTACACACTGGTATAGGTCCGTGCCCTTGGGATTGATCGTCCTGGATCCCCACCAGATGTGCTTGGCGTTGAAGTCACCAGCAATGATATACTTGTTGCCAAGGTTGTTAAGCAAGCTGCCAAATAAATCTCTTCCGACTTGATGGCGTGGAGGACAATAGACGGCCGCTAATGTGGTATCCCCAGATGGGCAGAGTATTCTGATCCTGGCGCACTGGGCCCAGGTTTCTTGAATGGCTGGGAGATCAACATATTTGATCCCGCTCCTAATGATGACTACGGCTCCACCACGTGCTGTTTCATTAGGGTGGTTTACAGGGATGGTATCATATCCGATGATTGAGAAGTGGGACAGGGAGGAAAACTGCGTTTCCGATACAAGAAGGACATCAACAAATTTTGACTTTAGGTACAACTCTACCTCCGATCTGTTTCTGCACAGACCATTTGCATTCCATGTTACAATATGAAGGAGTTCACGGTGCGTGGAATGGACCTTGGCTTAGGCAGATGGCGCTCTTTGGCCTTCTGGTACACCTTGCATCCTTTATGAGATGCCGTATGGGTGCCATTGCAGTTAACACATTTGGGTGGTTCCTCCCTGGGCTTTGGGCAGGCGAGCGATGCGTGTTCACGGATGCCACATTTCACACAAGCAAACTGTAGGTAACAACCTCTTTCTTGAGAGTGGCCGAATCCTTGACATCGGTAGAATTTTAGCACCTCCTTGGATTTGCGTGGCGGTTCAATGACGACAACACAGTTGCATAGCCGTTTTATCCCAAACACTTCCTTGATCTTACACGAGGGTTCCAAGTTTACGAAAAACATGGCCATCGGTGTTTTGGATCGACTTACTCCATTTTTAATTTGATTGCCCCGAACAATGTGACCTTGGGCAAGCAGTGAATCTTTAATGTCTTCTATATCCGTTGTGTGTGGAGACCCTTATGGCGTTTTTCTTTTTTCCTCCCCAGGAGGATGAGCAGGAATCGTTCTCGCTATCATCTGACTCACCAGGGGATACCTTAGCCTGCTTGGCAGTGTTTACTCTCTTGCTTTCGACATTCTTTTTAGTCAGCACACGCTGCCAACTAGGTCTAGCGGTTGATGTGGATGTCAAATCCATTTTATCTATATTGCGGCCGCCACAGCCCGCAAGTATGCAAAAAATTATTTCCTAGCACTGCCTCTATAGGTGGTGTGATGTCAAGCGTTGATATATCTTATGAAAAATCGTAAATATTTTCAAATATAAATCGAGCGTTTTGAGAAATCGTGGCACTTGTAATTCACACAATATAAATGGCTCGTTTTGAGAAATCGTGGCACTTGATCGCGTAACTGTAATTCACACAATATTAAGCTTCCGCTAACACGTCCGGTATGTTTGACAATCGCGACGGGAATGATATATTCGTTGTTGATCATATTTTTCTTTTCAGGGCATTGAGACACTAGATGATCCATACATATTACCACACGCATAGCAAGCTCCAAACTCACTCTTTGGTTTGTAGCAGTCGGCCACAAAATATCCAATTGAGTTACAGTTAAAGCATTGTTGAGTTTTACCGTGTCTGTTTCCGGCAGAAGTCTTCGGCCGTTCGCTCATCTGCGAATTCTTGCGCAGGCTAACTTTGGTAAAAGCCTGTAAAAGTTGAAGAGACGAAGTAAAGTACTGTATATATGCCTTCTGCTTAAGTTGAGTATCTGGTATTCCCTCGATGATATTGTCGATCAACTTTTCGTCATCCATGCGAATATGCGCGGCTAAAAGTATTTCATCATTAAAATATACTGTAAACTTTTCTGTGGCTTTCCACTTGCCCTCCTGGAATTCGCGATGATCCTGCTGTCTTTGTCTGTGTAGCATGACCCTTCAATTTTGACCTTACTAAGAAGCATATTATGTTTTCACTGAGCTTGAAGATTTTGTTGATGGCGTTTAGCCAGCAATCCATATTTATTTATTTATCTTAGAGTTAGGACTAATTAGAATTAGTCGCAACTAATTTCTAATGAGAGCGCTGGCTGCTTGGGCCTTCGGCTTGACTTGTGTGGAATTTGTTTATATCGGTACAGTTAAAGTTGGGATTGTAGTGGAGGGGGGAATTTATGGTGGATTTGGCGGTTTGGTCGGCAAGTTCGTTGCCTTTTATGCCACAGTGGCTAGGGATCCAGAGGATTTTTATTTTGGTGTCGGTTTTTGTTAGAATTGATCTTATTTGCGTGGGGTAAAGATTGTTGTTGTTGATGTCGCTTATGAATTTGATAGCTGATAAGGAGTCGGAGCATATTATGAAATTACCTTTCTTGCTTCTTGTTAGCTTGATTGCTTCGAGAATGGCTATCGTTTCTGCGGAGAGGATGGAGGAGTAGTGTGGTAGGATGCCTGTTTTTAGGATTGCAGTATCGGTAGTTATGGCGAATGTGGCAGTTTTATGTTGCAGGGAACCGTCTGTGAAAATATATTTGCATTGCTTGTGTTTGTCTTTATGTTCTAGGAACATTTTTTGGTATATTTCTGGTGATGTGTTGGGCTTACTAAAGTTGTGTAGGGAGATGTTGATGGTGGAAGGTGAAAATAGCCATGAGCGTGTGGTTGCTTGTTTGTTGAGTGGTGGAAGGTAGGGATGTTGAGTTCTTTGCAATATGAAATGATATTTTCTAATGTGGATTTTAGTTTCTTGTTGCTTTGGTGTTTTATTTGATTGGTGAATCTGTGGATTGGAGACTTCGCACTGTGGAGGATTGTTTTGCATGCTTTGGCTGTCATTAGGTCTCTTTTTTGCTCTATTGTAGGTAGGGGATGTGCGTATTTCTGTATTGTATGTTGTTTTACTAGCTAGGTCTACGCTAAACAAATTTTAGCGTAGACCTAGGTGCATGCCCATAAATGAATATGGCGTAATCTCTTTTGGCTATGAGTGTTGCCTATGTTATGCTGACAAGTGTGTGGGTGTTGCAGTTAAACTTAGGGGTTGCTAAACATTTTATTATGTCCAGTTTGTTGTTAAGGGATGGTTGGATGTGTTTCATGTGTGAGTCCCATCTGTATTTATTGTTTATTGTTAGTCCTAGTTTTTTGAGTTGGGTTACTTGGGGGATTGCAATATTGTTAACCAGGTTTGGTTTTTTTCTCTGTTGAGTGGGGCTATAAGGAGATAATCATCTGCATAGGCACTAAAATGGATTTCTTTATGTAAGCTGATTATATTTGCAAGTTTGTTGTAGGCGATTAGGAAGAGGATAACTGATATTGGTGAACCCTGGAGGATGCTCCGATTAATTAATAACTTCTGCAAAAATGTTGCTATTTTTGTACGGATAATTGTTTTTTGTAGATAAATATATTACACATCAAAATTAATGAAAAAAAAAAATTTTTCATTTCGTGCAAATATTTTTTTTTTGATTTGTTTTATGATAGTGTAAAACTGTTCTATTCGATGTCTAGTTGGTTTTGCTCCGTTTTAAGGCATTCCATTAAAAATTTTCATAATTTTTATTCTTTGCACTATTTAGGAAATATACTTACACATCTTCAAAAAAAATCAAGTAAATTGGACAACTATTTCATAAAAAAATATGAATCTGAAATTTAGACTCTCTTGGATATGCGCGCATGTTCCGCTGGAGTAATGTTCAATAGAGCAAAAAAAAGTATACTTGTAGGCGCCATATGCCATACTGTAAAAAGTACACATTTTGGCACTGATATTGTTGCTAAAAAAATTATTTTTAAAATAATATGAGGGAAGATGCAGCTCATTGAAGACGATTTCACTTCGTAATACAAAGACTAATTATAGAAAAATACTTTCATGCCGAACCCAGACGAACTTTAAAAGTTGCACTCTATTAAAGTTCAGTTTATCAGTAAATGTTAAGAGACACAAAAGTACTAAATTGAATATTAAATTTTTGGGAGAAAACATAATCACAGGTCAAAAACATTTATTTTGTTAGTAACTACGTACCTTTTTCTTGAATTAACAGTAAAAAGTTCAATTAAAATCAATAACACCAATTTTTAAGCAATTTTATTAGGCGCAATCAGATTTGGCGGGAAAGCTGATAGCAGAAGCGGTTCATATTTTTGGCCTTTAGAATATATTAGTAATCGATTGCAAAAACGATTTTAGCACCAAGATTTACTTTAAATTTAAATTAATCGGAGCTAAATCAGCCGTTTCGCCCACTGTGCATTGAGGAGTGGGGACATTCTGTTGGACATAAAGTTTTTTATGAAGTTAATAATTTTGGGGCCCAATTTCCAATCTATTAGCTGGTCGATTATAGAGTTCACTCCGACTCTGTCAGAAGCTTTTGAGAAGTCAAGGGCAATGACAGCACAGTGCTTTGTTTTCCGCAGCGATTTGGTTATTAGGAAGTCTGCTGTGAACAGACTATCTGATACCGACTTGCCACGTTTGAATCCGGATTGATTGGGGTGGATTAAGTTGTTTTTGGTGACAAACCACCAAAGGCGTTTAGCTATGATTTTTTCGGGGGTTTTTGATAGGCAGCAGTTTAAGGAGATTGGTCTATAGTTGGTTATTGATGTTTTGTTGGAGGTAGGCTTGAGAATGGGGTTAACTAAACTGGTTTTAAATGACTGTGGGATGAAATTTATAAATATATTGTTAAAGAGGTGAGTAATTCTTGTTTTGACTGTATTGGAGGTGTTTTTTATCATAGGGTATGATATTCTATTTAGGATAGGAGTTCAATTTGGGCTATGTCGGATTCTTTTGTTTGGGCTGAGGGGTGGGGTATTTAGTTTAATGGTTTATTTGAGTGTTTGTTGGCGATAAAGATTTGGTGGGAGGGGGTGTTTTGCTCTATTATGGAGGTGAATTTGGTTGTCGCTTTGGTTTTGGATATTTTAAATTCCCTTCGAAAGAGAGCGTTGGCTTTTTTATAGTTAGCTAGGTTGTCAGTGTTATTATTACATTTTAAAGTTTTCCATGTGTTTTGTATTGGCTCCAAGTTCGGTTGGGTGAGGATTGTGGTATGTTATGGTGTGCAGTTTGGGTAATGATTCTGCAAATGTTTGAGGTTTCTTCGTTTATGTTGTAAGAAAGTTTGCCGGCCGGGGAACATATCTCAGTCTCCCCAGGGCCTTTAGTTTACAGGAAATTTGTAATAAAAAATACCGAGACTCGAAAATGGCGGAGAGGGAGTCAACCCAATTTGATGGAAGGGTGACTCAGTTGCCATAACGCAAAAACCAAACCATTTATGGAAAGGTAAGGTAATAAGAGGGGACTGGACGGATACGCATACATAACAACAACGATTAAGCTTTGAGGAATAGAGAATCCTCTTTAAATCAATTAGGGTATCACCCGGAGATTGATTTAAAAATGAGGATACCTCTATACGTGATCAGTAGGGATCTGTTAAAGAGTCAATTAGGGCATCATCCGGAGATTGATTCTCTTAACTATCCATCCTATAGATCACTTAACTAATAACACTCTACAACAGTTACTTCGTTTAACGCATAGGGAATCTCCTTCAAATCAATTAGGGTATTACCCGGAGACTGATTTGAAAGAAGATATCTCCATGCATGATCAGGATGGAATTAGCTAAGGAATCAACTAGGGTACCACCCGGAGATTGATTCACCTAACTATCCATCCTATAGATCACTTAACTAATAACACTCTACAACAGTTACTTCGTTTAACGCATAGGGAATCTCCTTCAAATCAATCAGGGTATTACCCGGAGACTGATTTGAAAGAAGATATCTCTATACATGATCAGTATAGAATCAGCTAAGGAATCACCTAGGATATCACCCGGAGATTGATTCACCTAACAGTCTACACTATGGACCAATTAAATTTAAATAACAAAAAAATACAAATGTTCAAAAAGGGTAGTGGTCCACTTAGCGCATCCTTAAGGATGATGGAACATCTACCCTGTCTACCATGCATGGTTCAGAAATAACGACCTTGATGTGAATTTAAGCAGAGTATAATTAAGCTGGCTGTCGAAGAATGGAGGTCACACATGACAGTATAAATAAACAAAAGAACGGAGGCTCTGATTTATATTCATTTGATTTTTTAAATTTATTATTCTTTCTTTGATATTTTTTTTTATTTATTAATTTCACCCCTACCTACCACACCGGAAAACCACTGAGCGACCTGAGCTAATTTTCCCCACCATCTTCCCTTATTTTTCACTCACCTGCGCTCCATGCCTTAGCTTACACACTTCCTCGGGTACCTGGCTATCCTTAATCTTTGATCCTTTCTGGGCACTTAGTTTTGTATCCTTCTCTGTCTTTTAATTGTCACTTGCCACTTTTATAACTTTGATTTATTTCTACTATTACGATCTGTTTCAGTTTTAAACTTGCATTGCCCTTGGCCTCATTCTGCTACATCGACGTCGGCAGCGACCAATCAGATTGATGGCAGCTTCTGCTGCAGTCGCCTAATTCTAGTGCGTGCCGTTATTTTGCGTATGCCTTTCTCTTTTGATTCCGTCAGTACTTTTCCATCGCCAGTTACTGCTGTCGCCTAATTACGCAGCGTCGGTGTTTATGACGCTTAAAGTTAACTAAAAGTTAACTTAACTAAAAGTTAGCTACATAGACGCCTGCGTAATTTTGGCGACAGTCAGTCGGCATGCGTAGCGTCTGTTGTATATGTGTGAATTCGAACCGTTGCTTGCAGGTACGTGTGTATGGGTGAGCTTTGGCAGTGGTGCGCAGTAGTGAACTGAAAGAAAAACTAGTTCCGACTTTGGGACTTAGAATATAATTAATGAACTACAAATTAAACCTGTATGAAAATTGATAAATAACTAAACTTAAAATTATTAAAAATATAGATAACAAAAATAATGAAATTCATAACTAAATATAACTAGAAATTTATAAGAGTCCCATCCGTTGGGACGATACTTTATATTACTTCACGGGCGGGGACGTAAAAGAGTCATGGTTACTCTGCCGGCCGGGCTGACATATACTTTGTGCGTAACTCCGCCTATTTCGCGTAAGAATTTCCTGTTCTCGTGGGGTCGGATTCATGATCGCACGACCTCTATTAATTCAGAGGGTATCCGGGTGCCTAGACCCGGGCATCTCCAGCCAACGGGAACGTCGGCTGTTGCGAAGGGGCTTCCTGTTGGTGGACGGTTGTCTAAGTTCTGGGGGGGGCGAGGCGGAGAGGCTCTAGCACCCAATTTACGCGCGGCTTCTGCGCTCGTCGTAGCCTCCTCGTGTTCATACTCCCTTGGAGCGGCGGGGTTAGAAATATCCTCAAATGTGGGATATACTAGAGGGGATACACTGCGTTCCCAGCTGTCCTCATCGCTCATGGGCTCATACACCATAGGTGGCCATAGGGGTCGAAAGTGGGCTCCGGGGTCGGTAGCTCCCTGTTTTCACCGGTTTCCGGATCCATCTTCTCTGCCTGGTTCGACTTGCCCCGGAAGTCGAAAGGATCGTACCACTGGCCTGAATATCCTGCTTAGTGGCTGGCGCTGCGTTCCGATTCTGATGAGTGATGAGGCGGTATCGGACACGGATAATACTGTACGCGGCGCGTGGGACGTCTTCGGTACTATCAGTTTTGATAGTATTATCAGGATTGGTGGTCTCTTGATAGGAGTGTCGGTGGACAGACCCCTGCAATCCTCGCTCCAACTCCCACGTATCGACCAGTTCCTTGATAATTAATCGGATCTCCGGGATGCGAAGTCTGGATGATGTCGTTCTGCAGATGATACAATGTTTTGTTATCTATCTAATACCCTGTTAACCCTATCTTATACGCCTATCGGTGTGGGACATGACTAAGAGTTTTACTTATGCTTAGTTTTAAAATGTCTTATAAATCAATCCTTAACTATTTTACTTAGTTTATTCACTGTCTAGAACCTGCTGGGGCTGCGCTGGATTCCCCCTTTACTGGGGAGGGAGGTTGGCAGATCACGATCTCCAACAAGTGGTCCCTACGAATATTTCTCGTTCTACTGTGGTGAAGTAGCATCTTTGATCTCTTTATAAGCGTTAGTGTCGTGCTCCACGCTTTCAAACTTTACTGGCGTACCAGGGGGCGTTGCTGGCTGATTAGACTGTGGAAAACGTCCGGTAGAGTAACCCGTCGAATGCTTATTCCTTATGGTTTCAAAGTTTCTTATCAATTTGGTCAGTTCACTTAAGTCTCGGAAGTCCATTAGTCGTATTCCGGATGTAAATTGTCGTAAATCCGATCAAGTTCCTGTGTGGAGGTGTAATTGGCTCTTCTCATCATATGTCGCAAATCCACGAGATATTGTTTAAAAGGCTCCCTGTCCCGTTGTTTCCGTGCGCGGATGGCATCTTCCAACTGTTCGAAATATCTGGGGGGTAGGAAAAACTCCAAGTATTCTCGTTTAAAATAGATCCATGATGCGTCTACTAGATCGCTAGTTTGCCACCATCCTTCTGCTCGTCCAGTGAATAAGATAGACATCATTCGGGGCAAAAACTCCGGGTCAATCCGGTAAGTAGCTGCTCTGGTCTCTACCTTTTCTAAGAAGTAAAGTGGGTCCGCCGATCCATCAAAAATAATTCCCCATTTGGCAATTTTCTCCCATACATTCTCATAGTTTGCGTTTTCTACCTTTTGAGGGAGAGAAACGGTGGCTGCGCTGACTTGGGGAACATCCAATGTGATATTCGTTGAGCTAGGCGGTGGTATAGGTAGCGCTGGAATCTTGGCTAATGTATCTTGATACTTTTGCACTTATAGTTGTGCAGGAGAATCGTTTTCTTCTGGTTTAGCGGGAGGAACCGAACGAGAACGAGGTTAAACGTCTAGTGTCTTCTCTGTAGTTGGTACCTGTCCGTATTGTGCCTCCAACTCCGATAGACGGGCCAGCACTGACGGTTGATGGTCTTCTCGGGATGCAAAGCTGGAAAACCGGCTGCGCATTTCCTCGACAGTTCCGCCAGAGGCCAGTCCAAACTCTGTACAAAATGATTCCAACTCCGCTTTACGACGATAGGGGATCCATTTTACTCCCATGTTTACTTAGGCTTTAGTATTGACCGTACGTAGAAAATAGTGCTCTACTGCCTTGGATGGCTTGTCTCGCTGGTGTACTAGGACTCCTTGGTATAAGTGGTGGATTTTGGATTAACTATCCTAGCTGATGGCTTTGCTGATGACCGGTATACGTTGATTAAATCCTTGATGATGTTTCTGTTTAGTATCCTGGTTGATATCCTCACTGCTGGAGTGTCCTTGACGCTAGTTGAGTAAATCCTTGTTGATATTTTTGTCCAATATCCTTGTTGATATCTTCTATGGTGACCGGGTGTACTGGGTATCCCTTGAATGAATCCTTGTTGATATTCTTGTGCAATATCCTTGTTGATATCTTCTCTGGTGACCGGGTGTACTGGGTATCCTTTGAATAAATCCTTGTTGATATTCTTGTCCAATATCCTTGTTGATATCTTCTCTGGTAACCGGGTATACTGGGTATCCTTTGAATATTAAATTTTGATCCTTGTTACTTTCCTTTCTCAGGATACTATGGTCTCTGAAAGTGAACTCCTTCTTTGATGTTGTCTCGATGGCTGCTGAAAGTAAACTCTTCCTTTGTTTTTGAATCTATAGCGCCTGAAAGTGAACTCCTTTTGATGTGTACTCGATGAATGCTGAAAGTAAACTACTTGATTGTGTGATTATCAGCCGTTTTTATTGGGTTTGTGGTAATGTAACAATTCTCTGCTCTCTCGTTTTTGTACCGCCGTTTCTTAACTACGTACTTCAGCGTTTGGCTGCGGGCGTGTTCGCACTACCCTACAAGCAGAGTGCTAAGGCAGGCCGCTGGGCTCATGAACCAATAGGGTACGGCAGTGGGATACCGCTCGTACTCTGAAGTGATCTAGTGTGAGTAAGAGTGAAAACGATAGCTACTACTCCCTAATGGACCTGGTATTACCATTGCTACGCCTCCGTGAACATTTTGTTTTTCTGTCTTCTTTAACTTTTCTTTGTTTTTACTCCGTTCTTTATGACTTGAGGCAACTGTACATAAGCATAACTGGTCATGGTAGGAATTTCTACTTGGTGTAGTGAACACATGCACCGATACTTCCGTGGAAAATTACTGTGAACCTAGGATTTCCATCGCTTACTCTACTGAATACTCTACCGAGGCTTTGTCAAAAAAAAAAAATTGTTAACTCTGTCGATGGTTCTGTTGCTAGTTCTGTCGCTGACTGATTTAAATCTAAGTTTCTGTCGCTGACTCAAAGATAACAAAAAAAATGAAATTCATACTAAATATAACTAATTCGGTAACTCCGATTATATAAGGTATATATATTCTTGATCAGCACGAATAGGCGAGTCGATCTTGCCCTGTCCGCCTGTCTGGAACAACAGCTTCTCCCTCGAGACCCTTATAGCTACAGAGCTGAAATTTTCAACATTGGCTTCTTTCCGCTGCAGGCATTGTATATAGCGAAATCATCCGGATCGGACGACTATAGCATATATCTTTCATAGGAAGGATCGGTTAATTCTGATGTTTTTTTAACCAGACAAACACTCAGTCCAAGAAAAATAGTTTTTTTCTCCAGCTATGGACACAAAGTTTGGAAGTTGTAAATTTGGTATGTACAGAAATATGTCTGTGGCTCATGAATTGTTGATTTTATTTTCATATCATCTGAGATTAAATCATCTGATTCAACTCGTGATACTCATCTTAAATTCTTATCTTTATAGTAGATGCCAAGCTGGCGACGAAACTATTGTAAAGAAAAATTAAAAACAATGAAAAACTTCTATGACCAATGGTTCGTGCGAGTGCAAAAGTGTACTGATCATCAGGGGGAATATTATGAAAAACCATAAAGACATTATCATTTAAAAAATTATGTTGTTTTTTATAACCGAAACATAAACAGGAGATAAAAGCTTGTAAGAAATGTCAGCAGTGATAAAAAAATGTGAAGGATCCAAAAAAATCGGAAAATAAGAGTTACGGAGTGTACAGTTGTTCTTCTTTTGAGTAACGCTTTGTGCTTTGCCTTGGATGTTTTTTTTAATGTAATAGTTCACAAAACGGTTTTATGAGTGCGCCAATGGGAACTATTCGTATAGACACCCAATTCTAATTCGAACTGAACATACAAAATTGAAATGTTGGTTCTCAAATACTCAGATAAGTCACTGGAAACTTAAAAACGCTGATTTACTCAGCCAATGAAAAAGTGAAATCAAGCATTTGATTTATTATCAATCCACTAAGAGCAGCCGAAGAACGGTTAGCAAACTATGAAATCCGTGTAATCGAGAAAACATGTAACGTTTACTTTACATAGACAAAGCTGTCCAAACGGAACATTTAACAATATGCTAGTTACTGAATCTAATGACGTCTCCTTTTTCGGGGAACTCCTAGATAGAAGACTAACACCGCGAAAAGCACATCGAAGACAAAAAAGACTGTTTAAACCTAGCAGCCTTCACCGGCTTGTTAATGCAAGATTTCCTGTGTCTGGACTTTAAAGTTCTTACCTACAATGCAGTGCTAAAACGCATCCGGACTTAAGACATTTTATTGTGAGGAAAGGCCAGCCAGATAAACATAGAATATAAAAAGCTTACAGTCAAAGATTCTTTTAACTGCCTCCAAAGCACCTTGGTGCATCCGAATCCAAAACATACAAAAAAACCTACATATCCTAAGTGTAGAAATCGAAATGGTGACACCATCCAACGTACTTGGCGGTTTACCAGCCACATCCAAATGAGCTCATCAAATCATTAATAGTAGTTAGATAAAAGTCGTAGTTTGTTGTTAGATTTATATAGAATATAAGAGACTCAACAAAAAATACAATTTGCCTATTGGCACTAAGTTTAGTTTGTTTTATATAAGAAAAACAAAAAGTTAGAAATATAATTCGTTCGACAATTCTTCTTATAAAAAAATATATATATATCAAACCAACACGTATTCACTGAAGTCGTTGGTCGAAACCGATATACCATACAATCCTTGTATAGCAAGTGAGCTTAAAATAACCGAGTAAAGCGCGCAAGAATTATAAGAAGAAAGGCGATGTTGGAAACGCAATTATGAAAGACGGTGCACAATGTGGCCTCCGTCCGAAAAATCATTTTTTGGATGAAATGGTTTGCCAAAAATGAAATATGTAATTTATAGAGAGTACTTCAAAATCGGTTTACAATTATTGGTGCTAGAGGTCCCCAAAGTTGAGACATTTTATTAAATTCGATTAAATGTAATTTTTACGAAAATTAGCTACTTTTAAACTTAATGTTGGATGATTTAAACAAAACGTTGTTTATTATTAGTAATCCGATGCATAAATTTAAAAATCACTGAAATTATATTTTGAATGGAAACGTTTAAAAAATATATTAAATATTAGTATTGTTCAACTTTGGTGGTGATCGAGCCCAGCAGAAAGAATGAATTCTGGTTAGTGTGTTAAAAACGAAATCCATAAATTTAGGAAAAAATCGCGTTACAAAACCCGTGGCAGGTATCGAATAAAAGAATAGCGCATTCGTTTATCACATTTTTGTTGATGCAAAACCTACGAATGCAGTTTACCTGGATTGGTGGTAAGTGGCGGTAAGATTTATCAAGTTTATTCCGGCAGTGTCAAAAAATTTGCCCAGTGCTATGTTCTATTGTACCAGTTGTTCAAATTTCGTTGAATCGGCATAACAATTATCGGAGACATACGAACAAACAGATAGCATACGATCGCTGCTTTGTACCGAATGACAAAGAAATCTCATTGGAGTTATGATGTTTGACCTATCCCTTTAAGGTTATTTTTGTTTAGCAGCACATTTATTGATTTATTTGTTAGTGATGTCAATATTTGCAATGTTTTAAAAACTTCTTGGTAGAAACTGCTCAATGGTTACTTACACTAGCAACTAAGTCTAGCTTAGAACACTGCGATCGTCGGAGCGACCCGGTGGAACTAACACCATCTCGCAACGTGTTTCCGGATAATTTATACTTCAGTGCTTACAAACATTTATATGCAACATAGCTTCAAGTTCTGTAGCTTACAAATGTTGTTTCTCTTAGAATTTTTTTGTTCGCTGGAATTCCAACGGATGCTAGTTTTGAATGGAAGTATTTAGAATAGAAAGAGAGATCTCTCTCGATTGTAATCAAAACAAGAGGACTTGAAAGGGTTCTGCGAGGCATAGTTAGTAGTACAGCGTGTAAGAAATAAGGAATTTAGTTTCTAGCAGGCCTGAAAGGTACTAAAAATTCTACTTTGGTCAATAGCTCAGGCGAGTCGATATCACCATTTAAGAGGTTGTACATAAAAACTATGCCAAGCATTAATCTACTGTTAGTAAGCAATGTGAGGTTAATCAAAAGAAGCCTACTGGTGTACGAGGGAAGCTTGACGTTGTGATCCCAGTTCAGAACACAAAAAGCAAAAAGTTGAATCTGTTCTTTTACAAATTCGATTCTCATTTGGCTCATATTGAGATGACCAAACACAAGATCCGTATTCCAAATCTGGGCAGACAAAAGAGGTAAAGGATTTTTGTAGTGTAAAGATCGTCAAATTTTTTAACTATCTCTTAACAAATCTAAGACCACCCATTGCTTTACCAACTATTCTTGAAACGTTTGAGTTGAAAGTCAATTTATGGTCCATGAGTACACCCAAGACGTTCAAATGGAGAATTATTTGGGAAATGGGTTATGAGTTGAGGTCAGTTCCTATTAAAAGTCAAGAAAAGAAAATTGTTAAGATCAGCCTGTAATCGACTGAGCGAAACCATATCTTTGAAACTAAGGCATAGCTTAACATCGTCAGCATACATTATCACTCGAGAATGTAGCATGACGGCAGGAAGATTTTTGATAAAGAGGGTAAAGAGCAGTGGACCCAGATGACTTCCCTGAGGCACCCCGGATGTCACATTGATGCGTTTTGAATAAGAAGACTTAAAAAGAACTTTCTGTGTTCTGTTTGTTAAGTACTCACGAATCCAATTCAGTAATGAAGTTGGAAATCCAATTTCGTTGAGCTTAAAAAGTAGTAACGTATGGTTAACAGAGTCAAAAGAAGTCAGTATATATAACATCAGTTTGCTTAGCTTCTTCAAATCATTTGATCGTTAGAGATGCAAATTTTAAAAGGTAAGTGGTCTTAGATCTACGTTTCACAAAACCATGGTGTTTGGGTGAAACTATAAATGTCCAGAAATGTTGCAACTGAAAAGTTATTATTTTCTCAAAAGCTTTTGGAAATACACCTATAAGTTGCCCCATTGGACTTATTACCATTTTTGTGGAGAAGAATGATAAAAGATAATTAACTTAAGCACACTAAGAAGCGTAAAAGGATTGAAAAT
Organism: Drosophila sturtevanti; assembly: GCA_018150375.1. Lineage (NCBI taxonomy): Eukaryota > Metazoa > Arthropoda > Insecta > Diptera > Drosophilidae > Drosophila > Drosophila sturtevanti. Next base: position 22,772 of record JAECWJ010000322.1, on the reverse strand, counting down.
AACATTAAGCATGTTTAACTGATAAGGATACGAAAGGTTCCCACTATATTCCGATGAGGAATAGGTTATTTTGAAAAAATCAGCAGACATATTGCCAATGGTCTGATAAGTGTCAGCTATCTTATTTTCAAAAGTCAAACTGCTTAGGATCACCGCTCAAGATAATCCTTATAGGATCTGATGTTAAGAACTATGAAGTTAGAAGGGACAACAGAATACAGATAAAAATAAGATGGGCGACCTGCTTTTTTATACTTCATATAATATCTTGATTTGATGTTTCGTAAATTAGACAACTCCCGAGTGAATCAGGGTGGTCAGTTAGACCGAACCGATTTCACGAGAGGAATACAAACTTTAAAAACCGAGTCAAGCACATTATAAAAGTATTGAATGGCGGTGTCCATATGTGTGCAATTATACAAATATGACCAAACTTTATTAAGCATAAGGTCATTAAGTCTGACAAAGTGAGCCTTACGAAAACAGCGGCCAAATTTGTTTTCTGGCAAAACAAGTGGGTCAATCCTGGAAACAACACTGTTGGAGGAATCCAATACAAATATGAGATCAAGTAATTTCTCATGTGAATTACGCACAGGATTTATTTGGCTTAGGGATAATCCAAGAAGATCAATCAGATCATATTAAAATCTCCAATAATGATAAGTGAATCTCTATTGGACATCACTGCGGAAACAACTTTAATGGCGTGCAAGTGTTTATTGTAAATTTCCAAATCGGACATAGGTGAAATATACGAACCGGTAACATAGGTGCAAAAAGAGTTAAACAAGATCTTAACACTGATGAATTCGATTTTATGAGTGAAAGATGACTGCATTAATTCGGATGGAAGGGCTGAATCGACAGCAATTAACACACCACCACCATTGCGGATTGTCGGATCTCTCTTATAAATTGCATAATTTGTGCAAAGAACTGAAGCGTCAGGACTGTCTGGCTTCAGTCACGTCTCAGTAACGGCAAGAATATGAAAATTAAAGGATACGCCATCTACATAGAGTTTAGACAGCTTAGATCTCAGCCCTCTTACATTCTGATAGGCCAGAGTGGGGGATGATATTAGTTTTTGGCATGCCAGCAGATGTAGACATGCCGGAAGAAGAAGATGAAGGAAGAGCTTTGGGTTTCTTAGCAGATGAATCGGAGGCCGATTTTTTTTTATCGTATAATCATTTACTACGAGATGTTTCGGTCAAAAAGCACTTTTACTGACTTGCTCAAAATGATTTTGCAGAACACCAATACCAGGGGAAATGACAATGGGATTGATACCAACAGATGGTATCGGACTCTTAAAAGATATCAGTTGCTGTACATTCGGCGTAGTTGGGCAGGTGTAAGTGTTCGAGACAGCGATAAGAGATGCTGGCGGACCCGGGTACAAGTTCCTAGGTCTTTTTCGGTTTCGGGGATTCGTTCAGCAGTATGAAACCACTAAACTAAGTTTCCAACGATGGAAACTCATCCCGAAGCTTGGTTAGACCAGCCGAAAGGATTTTAAATCCTTCACATGTTCGCCTCATGAAGACACACATCTCTATTTCGGCATCACGACAAGCCTCGTAGCTCCATTTCGGCCTCCACCAATGCCAAGACTGTCGTTCACCTTGACAGTGTAACCGGCACACTTAAAGTGCATTACATTGTCACACAGCCAACAAAGCAAAAAATCATCCTGGCATTTCTGGGGATGTGGGCATCCTGACAGACTGACATTGCGTTATTTTAATTAATACAAATATTAATAATAGAATAAAAGAATTATCAAAAGAGAATTTTTTTTATAAAAAGGCGTTTACAAACCCAAAACTAACACAAGGGTTAAGCTGCTGCAATTTGCACACACAAAAAAAGAGAAGAGTTAACAAATTTGAGAGCACGCAACTCCAACTAAGATCACGAACGCGAGCTTAAACGACTCAAGAATAATGGACGCTATTAGTGGCAAAGAAGAAAAAACAATATTAGAGAGCAAGAGAACAAGGCAACATACAAACAACACAACACGCAAATAAGCGGGAGAGCGCGAGAGCGCAGAGACAAAAATCAAAAAATTTTCATGAACAACAACATAAATAGCATTGATTTTATGCTTAGTGTGCTATGCATCTATCGAGAGCTCACTGTGCTGAGCACTATGTCCAGATATAATTCATATATCCCAATAGACATAAATATAAGAACTTAGTCTGAGCAGCAAGTACCGCTTTATTCCTATAACGGCATACTCGCTGCTTATATATAAGAAACATACATACATATGTTCGTTTTACATATTACATATAAAACCAAAAAACATGTAAAGAAGGCAGCACTGCCACTGCAGACCGCGCCGTCTTAGTCTAAGTAATATTTAAGATCAATATGAAAAAATCAGAATAATAAAGACCTTGGAAGCGATAACAACAGTCGCTCCTAAAACTTAAATTAAAATTAATTAAAGCGTTTATTCTACATGGCGACGGTGACAGGTCCTAGGATCTAGGGCACAGGATCTAGGACATAGCACATAGGATCTAGGACATAGGTCGAAGGATCAACCAGGACATTGAAGGACGAGGCATACTCCACATAGCAATTATAACTAAAATGAAAATTTAAAATTAAAAAAAAAAACGCAGTGAGTATAGTGTGATGTGCGGAAAAAGAAGCGGAGTGGTTAACAGACTAAAAGGCAGAACTGCTAAAGCTGTTAAATAGCAAAAATGTAATAAATTGGAACAACTCGGTCAAAATACATGCGGAAGTTGAATATATAAAAAATCAATTAGCAGTTCGAAAAAGTTTAAAACCCACCGCGTCCACATCCACATACCCTGCAATACCTAATCATGCCAAAATACAATTAATAAAAGCTCCACCATCCTTAAAAGAGATCCCGAAGCTGGAGAAGAAATGCCCGAACGACTGCGAGGGACCATTAAACTCGCCTTACTGCGAGTACACTTGTGCAGCCAGCACCGGTTCCCCACCATAAATCTAAGCCTGTGCAGCCAGCACCGGCACCATCCGGCGCATCAAGCCGGACCACGGAAAAAGTCAACCGACAGCGCTCCCAAGTGCGCGCAATTTATCAATATATTTATAAATTTATATATATATTATAATATATTTATAATAGTAAATGCACTGCGTTGCATACCAATATTACTTAATATTAAAGTAATGAAAAATTTTTGTAACAAATTGTAAAATTGTATAAGGTTTCATATATGAAAACTACATAAATATGTTTCTTTTTAGAATTTATCGTCAACAAAACTAACCATATATATTCTTATATATTCAATCTTGGTCTATATTTCATATATATATAGCAATTTATTTTTGCTGCTCGCATTTACTATAGCTTGGCTTTAACATAATGTATGATTTCTCTTCATTTTTGTCTTTTTAGTTTGAAGTTGAATTTGATAACATTTGTCTAGACTATTTCATTTACATTATTGTACCGAATGAGTAATAACAAAATTAGTACAAAGTATACAAAGTGCACAATAGGTGTTAAAAAAAAAAGGAAATACCTAAGCAAGGCAAATGACCTTGATAAAATATAAAAATAATAATTTTTTAATATAAAATGTATAATGTAATGAATATGCAAAAAATAAAAAGAGTAAAATTTTTAAATAAATGTATAATGTAAAGAATATGCCAGATAATAATAAAAATTGAAAACCGAGAATAACATAGCATTATGAGGTCAAGAGAGAATACCCAAAAACTTATCAAACAAATGTATAGAAGATATGGAGTGGCAACAAATACATGCCACATTTCTAGAAATAAAGGAAAAATTCAACAAGTCGTATTAATGTATCTCGCAAAATAGAAATATTCTTGAGGACACTGTCAGCAAACACGCGAAGGCATTAGTTGCATGTTTTAATGAGGCGAGAATACTAATACATAACAATTGAGAACAACTAAATTAAAAACATTGGTCATCAGTATCCAAATTATTGCTCAAATTTCGACCAAATTTAGTATCAGCCCAAAGGAGGTACAATTTAGAAATATCAATCCCAACTATTTTAAATACCCCTTTAACAGTAGAAGCTGATAAAGACCAGGAAAGTAAAGATTCCTCAGAGGAATATGATTCAGAAAGCAGCATCGGCCCAGAAATAAAAGAAAAAGATTTACAAAACTTTACAACCTTAACAACCTGCTGTAATAATACTACCCGAAATAATAGAATCAGATTTAGGGTCAACTTCGAGTATAGCAGAACAAAAACTAGTAACCATGGCGCAAAACAATATTGAATTTATAAATACTGCATCAAGGATTATACAGGATTTCAACGGTAAAGCTGAAAACTTACGTAGTTTTCTGGATGCATTGGGGATTATAAAATCAATACAGGGTGCACATGAGCTATTAGCTGTGTCTTTAATAAAAACAAAACTAAACCACCAGCTAGAAATATAATAAGCAATGAGAATACGATTGAACAAGTAATCAACAAACTCAAAACTAATGTTAAAGGTGAGTCAGTTGACAATTTATCTGCAAGATTATTGAATCTTACGCAAAAAAACAAGACACCTAACCTATATACCCAGGAAATTGAAAAATTAGCTAAGTCTCTAGAGGGAGCATATATCGAAAACTATTATACAACGGTACCAACAATGAAGAAAAATTGCTTAAATAAAGATGTTAAGACAGTTATGCGTTCTCGTCAATTCAACAATATGGACGAAGCTATAGCTGCATACATTGAAACATCTAATGATGTAGCCGAAGAGACTAATACTGAAAAATCATAAGAGTTTTTATGATTATTTTTAATTTTACTTGTACTGTTGGGACTTCATTTTTCTACGGAAAGAATATTAAACGAAAAAATTGTCACCTTGCGATCGCTTCAAAATTTACTTTTCGACTATATTTTCATTTTTCTTTTCTTAAACCTAAGTTGGCGAAGCGGGTCGAATTCGCTCCAATGCTGTTCGATCCCGCCTGCCTTCAAGTGCAACATCGAACATTTATTTGGACAACACAAACATATACATAGCGCTCATCTGCGCGTTCACCGGCTCCCTTGGAGGGCTTTAGGCCTTCAAAGAACTGGCAGAGGTGCCAGCTTGTGGATTGCTCTTCTGTACGTGGTCCATCCGGCCGTCCTTATGTCTGCGACCCTGATTGCGCCGTCATGCCCGACACTTGTGGCCACCACTCGGCCCGTCATCCACTGTTGAGGTGCTAGATTGTCCTCTGCAACGAGGACGAGATCTCCCACGCCGATGTTGGGCGTCCGCTCTTGCCACTTGCCCGCGTTTGCAGTCCTAGCACATACTCCCGGGACCATCGCTGCCAGAACGCCCGCTTGAGCGATGAGACAGCTGACCGCTCCCAGAGGCCTGGTATTGAGTGTGGCCTCGACTGCCATCAGCACCGTTTCCAGCTGTTCTGCCATGTGACTGGCGTTGGCCATCGTCCGTAGGAGTAGGTGCTTTGCAGACTTGACACCTGCCACCCATAGTCCTCCGAAGTGCGGTGCTCTTGGAGGTATGAACGCAAATTCGCATCCGCTTGTTGACGCGAATTCCCGCACTGCGTCCACCTCGCTTTCGATCTTGCGCCGAAGATCCCGACTCGCTCCGACGAAGTTCCTCACGTTGTCGCAGTGGACTGCATGCGGAACTCCTCTCCGGCCGATGAACCTTTGGAAAGCCATAAGAAATGTATTACTGCTTAAATCGGACACTAGTTCCAGATGAACCGCTTTGGAAGAAAAGCAAACGAAAAGTGCGATATAAGTCTTCCTCGAATTCTCAATGTTGTATGTATTCAGCCAATGCTGAATGGGCAGAGATGTCTCACTCTGTCTGCAGGCAAGTTTCCCATGATTTGGTCCATCAAGCGTGGCTTGTACTTAAAACATAAGATACAAGACCTCACTGTTTGTCTGCAGACTTCTTGAGCGTTAATAATCCACAGCTGCTCACGCAGGTGACTTACTAGAGCTCTTGGGCCAACATGACAATTCGATAAGTGGAGGTGACGGACATAGCTTCGCACGAAATACGACCGTTTCGATAAAATCAGCGGAAATTTCGCATAATATGAAATAGGAGCGTTTACAAGTCGCCCGCCGACTCTCAACAACGAAAATGAGCACCGCGATCCAGTGTATTCGTGCAGAAATGGAGTCAAACCTTGAAGATTTAGAGCCACTCTGGCGCTCTGATGAATTTTTCCTTTATCTTCTTCGAATTCTCTATTTTAGAGTATTTCAACAATAGTGTGAATTGCTTCTTTTTGCTCTAATGGTGATGGAATTACATCATCGAATACGGTCAATTTATTTTTACATCTACAGATGAAACGGAACACATAACAAAACAGTCTTTTTAATTTTGTATGTGACAAATAAGCTTCGATGGTCTCAATTAGGTGATTCTCGTCAACTAAAAGGGTCAGCACGACAGCTGATTTCCGCACTTCCAATTCACGCATTTCGTCCAAAAGTTGGACATGCTGATTGATTGGCCAATCGGTTTGAGGTTGTCTGAGAAAAGCAGGTCCTGATAACCAAATCGAACCAACTAGTTCATCAGCATTACAACCTCGAGACACAATGTCTGCTGGGTTCTGTTTTGTTGGTACATGTCCCCATGATACGTTCTCTGACTATTCTTTAATTTCAGCCACCCTGTTCGAAACGAACGTTGCCAATGACGAAGGGCGTGACTTTATCCAATGAAGAGTTATCAGAGATCAGATCACGAATTCGGTGACAAAGGTCTGCGAGAAGGTTAGCGGCACACACAGCTCAAGTCTCGGGAGTATCTTGGTCTTGAGGGGCGTTACTTTTGACTTCAAAGTTAGCAGCGAAGTGCGAAAACCTTCCTCAGTTTTTATATACATACAACAACCATAGGCTCTTATTGAGGCGTCGGCGAAACCATGAATCTTTATCGGTGAATTAGGCTCTGTGTTGACGAATCGTGGAACCTGAATGGTGTGTACATTTAACAATGTCGCCTTCAATTCATTCCATGAAGTTTCCAAATTCAGTGGAATTGATTCATCCAGGTCAAGACACTTCAGCCACAGCTCCTGCATTAGGATCTTTCCTTTAATAATTAAAGGACTTAACAGGCCAAGTGGATCAAACAAACGAGATGTCACCGGGAGAATGTTCCGTTTTGTCGCTCGGAGACCCATAAATGAGTCGTCGATTTGGAATTGGAATATGTCTTCCCTAGGCAACCAGAAAACACCAGGTGTTTTGGTCGACGAAAGATTCTGGGATTCTGGGATCGGTGTCGCTGTGCTAAGGAAGCGGACACTTCAGGACTGTTCGAGAACCATTTGGTCAACTCAAACCCTGCTTTAAGCATATGTTACAGTGTTAAACCTCAACACTCTCAAAGAATCATCTGAACTCCAGATACATTTGTTTCAATTGCACATCTTTAGACAACCTTCTTTACAGCGACAAGAACCGCCGTTTAGCAACGTCAAATGACCTCCCAAGTGCAATGGGATTCGCTATAAACGGCAGTTTCACCTGAAAACGACCAGATGGTAAAATTTGCAAGTTTTCTTGTCAATTAACCTTAAGACTTCGTTTTGATAAATCAAATTGACTGTCCTCTTCTGAATTGTTCCAATACCAGAAGGGTACCGCCCGGATACAACCCATCCGAATATTGTTTTCTGACGGGTTGGCAGTCCTTGACCTTGCCTTATTTGACCAATTGATAAAAGGTCGTAGAATGCATCTGCTCCGATGAGCATATCGATTTTTTGTGGCTTATAAAAAAGGAGAGTCGGCTAATTGCAGATTGTTCGGAATCTTCCAACCAGTGATGTTGACGGTTTCGGGTGGCTGGTAAGACGAAGACAAGGTGGTGGTAACGCTCGACCACCGCTAACTGTGTATATGCGAAGCAAGGAGTGGTGCGACTTCTTTGCATAAACGACACTTTTTTGCTGTGCAGTTAGCGACAGCGTGCCTCCAATGGACAATAGAGCGCCATAAATTGCCGAAACAGTATCGACAAGGCTTCTCAAAGCTGCAACCGACGGATGTGCCATTTTAGGGAGGCTGAACAGCGCGGAAATAGTTTCCATGAAAATAAGGCAATCGTTGTCATAGACCTTTTTGAGGTTTAGGATCGACTTATCATAGTTGTCTTCTGAGACTTGAAACGCGTTGACAGTTCCTAGCGCTTCACCGGACAGACACGAGATTAAATAATTGAACTTTTCAATTTTTTGGAATTGAGATGTTCGTATGAACAAGGGTTTCGAACAATGACATAAAATCTTTAAACTCAGAGTATTTGCCACTAAATTTAGGCAGTTGCAAACTCGGAAGACGAGACGGAGTTGTTACTACGGACTTCGCGCGGCAGACCAACTAAACGGTACTGAGGGTCGAAGAGCGAATTTTTGCGCTTGGCAACAAATCATTTTGTGATATTAAATAATTCTGTGATATTTTGATACACTAAAGAGCAGCGGTTCACTTGTTAGTATGTATAAAAGTATTTATGTATATATATAAAAGTGCATGCAAGTGTTATTGTAAACCCAACTACTTCTGTGCTAGAAATTGAAAGTGTGTGCTCAAGATGGCCAGCACAATTACCAAAGAGAAATTCTCGATTTGGGCTCTTTCAATTTTTAGCACTTTACCTTGGAGTTGACCTTCGCTTTGGAATCAACTTTCCTTAAATAGGTCATCGACTTTGCTGATGGGGATGACCACTCCAAGCAGTTTACAATATTTTCGGAAGTTTTAAGAAAAATCAAACTTTAGACAAACGAAGATACTGTATTAATACCAAATCAGGAAATTCATCCTGGGGTATTAATAGCCAACAGCATCGTAACGAGTAACAATGCAATAGTTAGAATTCTAAATACAACAGGGGAAAACATAAATATCAAAAACCCAAACATTAAATTTGAACCAATAAAAAATTACGAAATTAAACCATTTAGCAATAACAAAACCAATAGAATAAATGAAGTCTTAAATAAATTAAAGTTCCCAGATCATGTAAAAACAGAACTTACTGAATTGTATACCAAATACATATACATATTTGGTCTCTAATCAGAAGCAATATCAAGTAATAATTTTTGCAAGCAAAAATTAAGGTTAGCGGACAAAACCCTAGTATATATAAAAAACTATCGAAATGCGGAAACAGAAAAACCAGAAATAAATAGACAAGTAGAAAAATTAATAAAAGATGTCATAGCGCTCATCTGCGAGTACACCGGCCCCCTTGGAGGGCTTTAGGCCTTCAAAGAACTGGCAGAGGTGCCAGCTTGTGGATTGCTCTTCTGTACGTGGTCCATCTGGCCGTCCTTATGTCTGCGACCCTGATTGCGCCGTCATGCCCGACACTTGTGGCCACCACTCGGCCCGTCATCCACTGTTGAGGTGCTAGATTGTCCTCTGCAACGAGGACGAGATCTCCCACGCCGATGTTGGGCGTCCGCTCTTGCCACTTGCCCGCGTTTCCAGTCCTAGCACATACTCCCGGGACCATCGCTGCCAGAACGCCCGCTTGAGCGATGAGACAGCTGACCGCTCCCAGAGGCCTGGTATTGAGTGTGGCCTCGACTGCCATCAGCACCGTTTCCAGCTGTTCTGCCATGTGACTGGCGTTGGCCATCGTCCGTAGGAGTAGGTGCTTTGCAGACTTGACACCTGCCACCCATAGTCCTCCGAAGTGCGGTGCTCTTGGAGGTATGAACGCAAATTCGCATCCGCTTGTTGACGCGAATTCCCGCACTGCGTCCACCTCGCTTTCGATCTTGCGCCGAAGATCCCGACTCGCTCCGACGAAGTTCCTCACGTTGTCGCAGTGGACTGCATGCGGAACTCCTCTCCGGCCGATGATCCTTTGGAAAGCCATAAGAAATGTATTAGTGCTTAAATCGGACACTAGTTCCAGATGAACCGCTTTGGAAGAAAAGCAAACGAAAAGTGCGATATAAGTCTTCCTCGAATTCTCAATGTTGTATGTACTGGGGCACAAAAATCAACGCCGCAAATGCTGAATGGGCAGAGATGTCTCACTCTGTCTGCAGGCAAGTTTCCCATGATTTGGTTCATCAAGCGTGGCTTGTACTTAAAACATAAGATACAAGACCTCACTGTTTGTCTGCAGACTTCTTGAGCGTTAATAATCCACAGCTGCTCACGCAGGTGACTACTAGAGCTCTTGGGCCAACATGACAATTCGATAAGTGGAGGTGACGGACATAGCTTCGCACGAAATACGACCGTTTCGATAAAATCAGCGGAAATTTCGCATAATATGAAATAGGAGCGTTTACAAGTCGCCCGCCGACTCTCAACAACGAAAATGAGCACCGCGATCCAGTGTATTCGTGCAGAAATGGAGTCAAACCTTGAAGATTTAGAGCCACTCTGGCGCTCTGATGAATTTTTTCCTTTATCTTCTTCGAATTCTCTATTTTAGAGTATTTCAACAATAGTGTGAATTGCTTCTTTTTGCTCTAATGGTGATGGAATTACATCATCGAATACGGTCAATTTATTTTTACATCTACAGATGAAACGGAACACATAACAAAACAGTCTTTTTAATTTTGTATGTGACAAATAAGCTTCGATGGTCTCAATTAGGTGATTCTCGTCAACTAAAAGGGTCAGCACGACAGCTGATTTCCGCACTTCCAATTCACGCATTTCGTCCAAAAGTTGGACATGCTGATTGATTGGCCAATCGGTTTGAGGTTGTCTGAGAAAAGCAGGTCCTGATAACCAAATCGAACCAACTAGTTCATCAGCATTACAACCTCGAGACACAATGTCTGCTGGGTTCAGTTTTGTTGGTACATGTCCCCATGATACGTTCTCTGACTATTCTTTAATTTCAGCCACCCTGTTCGAAACGAACGTTGCCAATGACGAAGGGCGTGACTTTATCCAATGAAGAGTTATCAGAGATCAGATCACGAATTCGGTGACAAAGGTCTGCGAGAAGGTTAGCGGCACACACAGCTCAAGTCTCGGGAGTATCTTGGTCTTGAGGGGCGTTACTTTTGACTTCAAAGTTAGCAGCGAAGTGCGAAAACCTTCCTCAGTTTTTATATACATACAACAACCATAGGCTCTTATTGAGGCGTCGGCGAAACCATGAATCTTTATCGGTGAATTAGGCTCTGTGTTGACGAATCGTGGAACCTGAATGGTGTGTACATTTAACAATGTCGCCTTCAATTCATTCCATGAAGTTTCCAAATTCAGTGGAATTGATTCATCCAGGTCAAGACACTTCAGCCACAGCTCCTGCATTAGGATCTTTCCTTTAATAATTAAAGGACTTAACAGGCCAAGTGGATCAAACAAAGGAGATGTCACCGGGAGAATGTTCCGTTTTGTCGCTCGGAGACCCATAAATGAGTCGTCGATTTGGAATTGGAATATGTCTTCCCTAGGCAACCAGAAAACACCAGGTGTTTTGGTCGACGAAGATTCTGGGATTCTGGGATCGGTGTCGCTGTGCTAAGGGAAGCGGACACTTCAGGACTGTTCGAGAACCATTTGGTCAACTCAAACCCTGCTTTAAGCATATGTTACAGTGTTAAACCTCAACACTCTCAAAGAATCATCTGAACTCCAGATACATTTGTTTCAATTGCACATCTTTAGACAACCTTCTTTCCAGCGACAAGAACCGCCGTTTAGCAACGTCAAATGACCTCCCAAGTGCATTGGGATTCGCTATAAACGGCAGCTTCACCTGAAAACGACTAGATGGTAAAATTTGCAAGTTTTCGTGTCAATTAAGCTTAAGACTTCGTTTTGATAAATCAAATTGACTGTCCTCTTCTGAATTGTTCCAATACCAGAAGGGTACCGCCCGGATACAACCCATCCGAATATTGTTTTCTGACGGGTTGGCAGTCCTTGACCTTGCCTTATTTGACCAATTGATAAAAGGTCGTAGAATGCATCTGCTCCGATGAGCATATCGATTTTTTGTGGCTTATAAAAAAGGAGAGTCGGCTAATTGCAGATTGTTCGGAATCTTCCAACCAGTGATGTTGACGGTTTCGGGTGGCTGGTAAGACGAAGACAAGGTGGTGGTAACGCTCGACCACCGCTAACTGTGTATATGCGAAGCAAGGAGTGGTGCATACACGACACTTTTTTGCTGTGCAGTTAGCGACAGCGTGCCTCCAATGGACAATAGAGAGCCATAAATTGCCGAAACAGTATCGACAAGGCTTCTCAAAGCTGCAACCGACGGATGTGCCATTTTAGGGAGGCTGAACAGCGCGGAAATAGTTTCCATGAAAATAAGGCAATCGTTGTCATAGACCTTTTTGAGGTTTAGGATCGACTTATCATAGTTGTCTTCTGAGACTTGAAACGCGTTGACAGTTCCTAGCGCTTCACCGGACAGACACGAGATTAAATAATTGAACTTTTCAATTTTTGGAATTGAGATGTTCGTATGAACAAGGGTTTCGAACAGTGACATAAAATCTTTAAACTCAGAGTATTTGCCACTAAATTTAGGCAGTTGCAAACTCGGAAGACGAGACGGAGTTGTTACTACGGACTTCGCGCGGCAGACCAACTAAACGGTACTGAGGGTCGAAGAGCGAATTTTTGCGCTTGGCAACAAATACTTTTGTGATATTTAATAATTCTGTGACATTTTGATACACTAAAGAGCAGCGGTTCACTTGTTAGTATGTATAAAAGTATTTATGTATGTATATAAAAGTGCATGCAAGTGTTATTGTAAGCCCAACTACTTCTGTGCTAGAAATTGAAAGTGTGTGCTCAAGATGGCCAGCACAATTACCAAAGAGAAATTCTCGATTTGGGCTCTTTCAATTTTTAGCACTCTACCTTGGAGTTGACCTTCGCTTTGGAATCAACTTTCCTTAAATAGGTCATCGACTTTGCTGATGGGGATGACCACTCCAAGCAGTTTACAATATTTTCGGAAGTTTTAAGAAAAATCACACTTTAGACAAACGAAGATACTGTATTAATACCAAATCAGGAAATTCATCCTGGGGTATTAATAGCCAACAGCATCGTAACGAGTAACAATGCAATAGTGAAAATTCTAAATACAATAGGTGAAAACATAAATATCAAAAACCCGAACATTAAATTTGAACCAATAGAAAATTACGAAATTAAATCATTTAACAATAACAAAACCAATAGAATAAATGAAGTCTTAAATGAATTAAAGTTCCCAGATCATGTAAAAACAGAACTTACTGAATTGTATACCAAATACATATACATCTTTGGTCTCGAATCAGGAGCAATATCAAGTAATAATTTTTGCAAGCAAAAATTAAGGTTAGCGGACAAAACCCCAGTATATATAAAAAACTATCGAAATGCGGAAACAGAAAAACCAGAAATAAATAGACAAGTAGAAAAATTAATAAAAGATGTCATAGTTGTACAATCTATATCTGAATATAACAGCCCACTCCTCTTGGTTCCTAAGAAATCACTCCCAAATTCGAAAGAACAAAAATGGCGTCTAGTAGTGGATTATCGGCAAATAAATAAAAAACTTCTAGCAGATAAATATCCATTACCTAGAGTAGTAGAAATATTAGATCAACTAGGAAGAGCAAAATATTTTTCGTGTCGGGACCTTATGTCTGGTTTCCATCAAATAGAACTAGAAAATAAATCTAGAAATGTAACATCATTTTCTACGAGCACTGGCTCCTATCGCTTCACGCGATTACCCTATGGTCTAAAAGTAGTCCCCAATTCATTTATGAGAATGATGCAACTTGCTTTCTCGGGTCTTGAACCATCGCAAGGTTTTCTATATATTGATGATTTAGTGATTATCGGCTGTTCTGAACAGCACATTTTCAAAAATCTTACAAGTATATTTGAACTTTGTCGAAAACACAACCTTAAGTTAAATCCAGAGAAATGTTCATTCTTTATGCACGACGTAACATTCCTTGGCCATAAATGTACAGATCATGGTATCCTTTCGGATGATAAAAAATTATGATGTAATTAAAAACTATCCTCCCACATATGCATATAGTGCACGACGTTTTGACGCTTTTTGTAACTATTACAGAAGGTTTATTAATAACTTTGCACAATTTTCAAGTAATCTAACAAAATTAAGCAAGAAAAATGTCAAATTACAATGGACTAAAGAATGTGAAGAATCATTTCAATATCTAAATAAAAACATAACATGCCTGCCAATACCCTTGATTTTCTTATAGATTCAAAAAATTAGAAAATTAAACAGACCAAATTTACAAATTCAAAATTTCGACTACAGGAACAAGAAAATTTTTTTTTTTTTACCGAGTGAATCGCAACGGGCAGCTCTATGAGATAGCCCACACCTCCCGCCCACACCTGACCGAGGGACAAAAGCATATTAAACTGCATAACATACGGCTCGAGACGCGGAAACAACAGAGTTATTCACGAAAACCACAGACAAATAAACGATATAGTCGTCCATCTAGTTAAACTTGGTTGAAGTATCAATAAGCATAAAACTCAGAAATATCAAGTTTCGTTAGTTGAAAAAAGTTATGAGGATAAACCTTATGAACGATCGTTCCTACGAAGCTATATGATATAGTCGTCGATTGGGATAATCGAGATATACAATGCCTCAGAAAAGGTTCATGCTGAAAATATCAGCTAGTAGAACTAGCGTCGGAAGTTCAGTAGGTGTCAGACAAGGGACAGATAGACTACGCGGCATATCAACTCGGCTATTCATGCTGATCAAGAATCTATATCACTTTATATAGTCGGAGACTTGTGCGATGAAAACTCACGCCAAGCATTACTCTCTGCAAGGGTATAAAAGGCATTAATGAAGCCAACATTATGTAGCTGATTAAGTAAAATAAGTCTACTAGAACCACGATGGTAAATTGATATTGCGGTCCCAGTTCAGACCACTACCAAGAGCAAAGATCTTCACACAGGGAACTGCTTTTGGACAGATTAGCAGCAATACACTGGGCAATAAAACATTTCAGACCCTATATCTATGAAAGGCATTTTTTAGTAAAAACAGATCATAGACCTCTAGTATACGTATTTTCAATGAAGAATCCTACTTCAGAGCTGACAAGAATGAGATTAGACTTAGAAGAATATCAATTTACGGTTGAATATCTCAAGGGAAAAGACAACCATGTTGCAGATGCATTATCTCGCATAAACATAGAAGACTTAATACAAATAAATAGAAATATATTGATTGTTCAAACACGATCATCAAAAAGATAGGAAAACATCTGCGCAGACGGAAAAATTAAAATGCATGAAAAAATAAATGAGCCCAATGTCTACGAAGTCGTTAGCAATAGCGACGTAAAGAAATTTGTAAAAATATAATTGAATAATTTCAAGTGTTTACTCAAAAGAGGAAATCAAATTATCTCACAAATTTCGGTTAAAGATTTGTATTCTAATGAAAAATTCGATTTATATCAATTTTTTCAAAGGCTTATTTCAGAAGCCGGGATACACAAAATCATTAACTTACAGATGTCACCAAGTGAAGAGATCTTCGAATTTGTTACTTCAAATGAATTTAAAAATAAGGGCAATAAAAATTTAAAAAATATAAAAATAGCGCTATCACAAAAAGTGACACAAGTAGACAAAAATGACGAAAGTCAAACTAATATAATCCTGTTAAAATATCATAACGATCCAATAGAAGGCGGCCATACAGGGATTACGCGTACCCTATTAAAAATAAAGAAACTATACTATTGGCCCAAAATGACACAAACAATTAAAAAGTATGTTAAAACGCGTGTAGACTGCCAAAGAGCTAAGACTACAACACATACAAAAGCCCCAATGATTATAACCAACACTCCAAACACAGCTTTTGACACTGTTTTAATTGATTCCATTGGACCATTACCTCGAACAGGGAATGGCAATGAGTATGCAATAACTAGTAGCAATACCAGTAAAAGATAAAAGCGCAAAAACAGTAGCCAAAGCAATACTTGAATCATTTATACTAAAGTACGGTCCTATGAAGACGTTCATAACAGACATGGGTACTGAGTATAAAAATTCACTAATTAATGACTTGTGCAAATATATGAATATCAGTAATATATTATCAACAGCACATTATCATCAGACATTAGGAACAGTAGAAAGAAGTCATCGAACATTCAACAAATACATACGTTCATACATCTCAATTGAAATAGATGATGGGGACGAATGGTTGAATTACTTCACATATTGTTTTAATACTACACCATCAATGGCACATAACTACTGTCCGTATAAACTTGTTTATGGTAGATTACCAAGGCAATTCACAGAATTGATCAGTTTAACGAAAATAGATCCTATATATAATTTAGATGATTTTGCAAAAGAATTTAAATTAAAATTACAAATAGCATATAAAAGAGCAATGTCTACGATAGAAATAGAAAAACAAAAACGAAAAATAGAATATGATAAAAAGATTAATGATTTACAATTAGAAATAGGAAACCTAGTACTACTTAAAAACGACTCAGGTCATAAGTTAGCGAATCAGTATTAAGGACCCTACAAAGTAATAAAAATAGAAGATAGAAACAATATCATAATAAACATAGGAAAAAAGAAACTACAGACAGTCAATAAGAATAGGCGAAAGTTATTCAAAAATTAAGTAAATGATATATACACAAAATTAAAATTTTACTATTTTCATATTTATCGAAATATATGGACATACATTTAAAAAAATTAAAATAAAAAAAATTAATAACTAAGTCAAAAATAACTTCATATAATTACGTTATTTTTCAAAAGGAGGGAGATGTGCTATGTATATATCGAGAGCTCACTGTGCTGAGCACTATGTCCAGATATAATTCATATATCCCAATAAACATAAATATAAGAACTTAGTCTGAGCAGCAAGTACCGCTTTATTCCTGTAACGGCATACTCGCTGCTTATATATAAGAAACTTACATACATATGTTCGTTTTACATATTACATATAAAAGCAAAAAAACATGTAAAGAAGGCAGCACTGCCACTGCAGACCGCGCCGTCTTAGTCTAAGTAATATTTAAGATCAATAAGAAAAAATCAGAATAATAAAGACCTTGGAAGCGATAACAACAGTCGCTACCAAAACTTAAATTAATCTGGCAACCAGATCCAAAGGTGGAGCCCCAGCAAGTACCTGCAGTGCCACGGTGGACACTGTACGGCATACCGGTAGGCATCCTAAGAGCATAGCTCTCTGACAAGAGATGAGGCGCCTTCCGGCACCCGACTCTCTCTTGACCACGGAGTACCACACCGAGGCACCAAACAGTGCACAAAGCACCATGAGTCCGGCATAAACGGTGCGTCTTGCTCGGGGAATGAATCCCTAGTCAACTCGTAGCACTCGACTCAATGATCCGACGACTCCAGCTAGCTTACCACGTAGTCCAGCGATGTGCGAATGAAAATTCAAACGCTCGCCAACTGTGATGCCAAGGTACCGGTACGGTGTTAGGTAAGGTAGGCTTGCTCCTGCAAACCGTACACAGGGCGGCCGCGATCGGGCCAACCTCCCCTTCAGTAACATCATCGCCGTCTTGCTGGTAGAGATCGAAACGCCGACCTCTGCTCCCCAAGCTCCCACGACGGACATCTGCTGAGTACAAGGTATATTAAAGTCGCCAAAATGTATGCCACAGGCAGAAGGAAAATTTTCCGACCCCATAAAGTATATATATTCTTGATCAGCATCAACAGCCGAGTCGATATGACCATGTCCGTCTGTCCATCTGTCTATCCGTATATCCATCCGTCTGTCCGTCCGTATGAACACCTAAATCTCAGAGACTATAAAAGCTAGAGAAACATCCAACTAGTGCCTACGCAGATCAAGTTTGTTTTAAATTTTTTGAGACGCACACTTCCGCCGCCGAAAATTAGAAAAAACTATAACTAGAGTTCTATTAAAGCTATCATATTTCTTTTTGGCAGACTCAATTATATAGCCAATATGTACCATCTGACCGAAATCGGTCAATAAATATCGGAGATATACGTATATATGTTTTGTGTGTGAGCGGGATGGCATGCGCTCGTTGCTTTGTACCGAATGACTCATTAGTTTCGTTTACATTTGCTGTTTCGGCTTGTTAAGAGAATTTTATGAAAAATTTTATTCAATGAGGATTGCGAAGGAGTCTGTTTAAATGAAATATCCTTTTTTGGTACAGGGCATACTTCAAGTCGGTAGGGACGACTTGCTTACTTCATTTTATTTTTATTTTATTGTTGTACGCTCTATGTAGCGTTGTCGGTTCCACGTTGTGTGCTCATTGTAGCACTGTCGGATTCTTAAGCACAGCTTGTCGCGCTGACGAGGCCGGTGCTGGTTGCACAGGGTTGTTGTTTATGGGCTTAGCTGTCCTGCTAGGCGTTGCCGGTGCTGGTCTTCGTATCGGCCATGATTGCACGTGTAGTGGCAGAAGACGCTGTTTAGCGGTCCCTCGGAGTCATCTTGTAGCTTCTTCAGTTGGATTTTTGGTAATTAGGAATTCCCGGCATTGATATTTATATTAATGATTGGAATGTTTTTATATGAAGTGTAAGAGGTTGAGTTCGATTTCTGTTTCTCTTTTTAAGCTTGATCAATATGATCAAGCTCGGCTTGTAGAGCTATTGTTGCCTCCCAACGTAGTGGTGGGTTGGTAGTAATCAACAGTTTTAGTATTTCCGCTTTTCTTTTTTTTTAGGCGTACTCTTAAGCCGCTCCTGCCGGCTTTTTTTTTTGCACAGAACTCATGAACTCTACTCACTTAGATTTTTTCCAATTTTTAGTTTGATGTCGTTGTAGTTGTTGTTGAGGTCAATGTAGTCAATTGTCTCTCTGGTGATTTTTTTTCAGCTTCATTGTTGATGTCAATTTATTAAATTTATTGATAGGCTTGTGATCTCTGTCACGGTCGCCATGTAAAAAGAATAATTTTATATTCCTTCAATCTTGAATGAAAAACTTGTTCTTTCTTTGAAATCCGAATTCATAATAATCTGCGTCTCTTTATTTCAAAAATAACTAAGCCTAAAAGTACATAAGTGATTTTGGAGTTCGGTCGCTAAAAACAGCGACTAACATTTAGTTTGGGCATATGACTACATATGGGGCATATTGTATACACTGCAATATGGTGGGCATATGCTTATTAGGCATATAACATACTACAGGAGATATCTAATATTGGCGGTGGTCGAACTCGAACTGAACATACAAAATTTAAATAATGTTGCTTCTGGAATGCACATACATGTAGGTATATGGATTCTTAAACACACCGTTTTACATATCCAATCAGAGTGTAAAATCCAAGCTTCAGAATGATTATAGATCCACTAAAAAGCAGCCGAAGAGAAAACATGTAACGTTTATTTTACATAGACAAAGCTATCCAAATGTAACATTTAACAATGCGGTAGTGACTCAATATAACGGCGTTTTCTTCTTAGGGGAGCTCCTAGAACTATCACGGTGAACAACACTTCAACGCCAAAAAAACACTCTTTAAGGCTAGCAGCTTACACTGGTTTATTAACGCCAGATTATCTAAGTGTCTGGACTTCAACGTTCTAACCTACAACGCGATGCTAAAACGCATCAGGATTTATGGCGTTGCATTGTGAGAAAAGGCAAGCCAGAGCAACATAGAACATATCAAAGAGTACAGTTAAAGATTCATAGAATTAACTCTGAAGCACCTTGGTGCATCCGAATCGAAAACATACAAAAGAACCCACATATCCTAAGTGTAGAACCCGATATGGTGACAGCACCTAAACGATTTGGAGGTTTACCGAGAACACCCAAATTAGATAAAAGGTTGTATTAAAATTTGTCAATTGGCAATAAGTTTGGTTTGTTCCTTATAAGAGAGTACAAAGTCGGCCATCAACTCAGTTAAGTAAAAAGCAAAAAATTGGAAATATAATTAGAAAATTATTATAACTGTTTGCCAATTCAATACTACTTCTTACTTCTTGAAGTCGCTTGTTGAAACCGACAAACCTTAGAATCCTTCTCTAGCAAGCGAGCTTACAACTGTTCATCGTCACTGAGTAAGGCACGCAAGAACGCTTTGTGCTTTGCCTTGGATGTTTTTTTTAATGTAATAGTTCACAAAACGGTTTTATGAGTGCGCCAATGGGAACTATTCGTATAGACACCCAATTCTAATTCGAACTGAACATACAAAATTGAAATGTTGGTTCTCAAATACTCAGATAAGTCACTGGAAACTTAAAAACGCTGATTTACTGATTTATTATCAATCCACTAAGAGCAGCCGAAGAACGGTTAGCAAACTATGAAATCCGTGTAATCGAGAAAACATGTAACGTTTACTTTACATAGACAAAGCTGTCCAAACGGAACATTTAACAATATGCTAGTTACTGAATCTAATGACGTCTCCTTTTTCGGGGAACTCCTAGATAGAAGACTAACACCGCGAAAAGCACATCGAAGACAAAAAAGACTGTTTAAACCTAGCAGCCTTCACCGGCTTGTTAATGCAAGATTTCCTGTGTCTGGACTTTAAAGTTCTTACCTACAATGCAGTGCTAAAACGCATCCGGACTTAAGACATTTTATTGTGAGGAAAGGCCAGCCAGATAAACATAGAATATAAAAAGCTTACAGTCAAAGATTCTTTTAACTGCCTCCAAAGCACCTTGGTGCATCCGAATCCAAAACATACAAAAAAACCTACATATCCTAAGTGTAGAAATCGAAATAATGACACCATCCAACGTACTTGGCGGTTTACTAGCCACATCCAAATGAGCTCATCAAATCATTAATAGTAGTTAGATAAAAGTCGTAGTTTGTTGGTAGATTTATATAGAATATAAAAGATTCAACAAAAAATACAATTTGTCAATTGAAACTAAGTTTAGTTTGTTTCATATAAGAAAAACAAAAAGTTAGAAATATAATTCGTTCGACAATTCTTCTTATAAAAAATATATATATATCAAACCAACACGTAGTCACTGAAGTCGGTGGTTGAAACCGATATACCATACAATCCTTATATAGCAAGTGAGCTTAAAATAACCGAGTAAGGCGCGCGAGAATTATAAGAAGAAAGGCGATGTTGGAAACGCAATTATAATGTGGCCTCCGTCCGAAAAGCTTTTCAAAAATCATTTTTTGGATGAAAGGGTTTGCCAAAAATGAAATATGTAATTGATAGAGAGTACTTCAAAATCGGTTTACAATTATTGGTGCTAGAGGTCCCCAAAGTTGAGACATTTTATTAAATTCGAATAAATGTAATTTTTACGAAAATTAGCTACTTTTAAAATTAAGCTGGATGATTTAAACAAAACGTTGTTTATTATTAGTAATCTGTAGCATAAATTTAAAAATCACTAAAATTATATTTTGAATGGAATCGTTTAAAAAATATACTAAATATTAGTATTGTTCAACTTTGGTGGTGATCGAGCCCAGCACAAAGAATGAATTTTGGTTTTTTATTTATGTTAAAAGTTTTGATATACATTTGCATTATTAGATAAGAGAGCCTTGAGTACATACCAGCACCTACTGCTACTTGCTCTCGTGCTCTTCATTATGTCGAGGTCGCCAAATGTTGAGACAACGAGCTATTTGAGTTTACCGACTTCTAATGCAGGCAGATCGCTACTGCGGGCTTTTAATGCATTGGACTAGCTTGTCAGTTGTCTTCATGAAGCAATCTGAATTGACCGTGTCTATTGCGGTTCGGAATAATATATCTATATCAATTTAATTAACTCAAGTTAAAAGATGTCGTGAACCAACAAATTTTATAACGATTATGAAATGAACTTGTGTCAGGTATTTTGAATTTTTTGAGAGGCATCGAATAAGTTTGTTTTCTCAACAGGTGGAATAGAACTAACAATGAGTACGTAGGGACCACATACTGGATAGATAAAATATTTACTTTTCATATTGTTCACGCCGGCGGTGATGTTATGGTTATGGCCAGGTGCCGGACGGGCACACCGGCGCGTGACGAGCAAGTTCGATGGAAGCTGCCATCATAGTCAGTCGACTTTTGCTTTTCATTTTCTTACTTTTTACATATATGTATATATATTCACTTTAAAATATAAAATTTTGCTCGCGCTAACATTGAATAAAAGTGCACACATATATACAAGACGGACAAAGCGAAGCCTACATTCTTTAATACTTCCTCTGCCCGAAGCCTACAATACCAAACGGGACTGGCCCCTATATCATACATAGTTCGAAGGGATTTGTCTAGTTGGATTAGGAGCTCCGCCCACCTACATTTACATTGGTCCTTCGAGCCGGATATATTCGTTCCGCTCGCCCCAGCATTTGCCCTGGTGGAGATTCTGATAAGTAGACAAATTTCTTATTTCAATTCCATTCAATTTCCAAATACATACATACAGACCTGCAGTGAAAAGTTCCCGCTTTTTCCATAGCATCTTTTCACTCTGAATTGTATGGACATATGTACATCTATTCCAGTCCTGGGTTTTATTGTCCTGTTCACTTTTTCCTTCCCAAAATACAAAAATAAAAGGTGTCCGTAGAGTAAATTAATCAAATCGAAATTTGATAAATTTATTTTTTCCACAACAACACAAGAACAAAAACGGGCAGTGAGCTTTTTCACAGCTGACCATTCGTCAGTGATGCTCAGATGAGCAT